>JANRGW010030230.1:0-116774 GCA_024733675.1 Psilopsiagon aymara
GGGAAGGGAAGGGAAGGGAAGGGAAGGGAAGGAAAAAAGAAACAAAAAAGAGAGGAGGGGAGGAGAGGGAAAAGAGAGAGAAAAGGAGAAAAGCAATTGAAGCCAGATTGAGCAGCTCTGGTTTTAACAGTCCTAGGCCCTTCCCCTATTTTCCCTGACATTCCTCCTGGTGACCCCTTCCAAGTGTTCTGGGCGAGTTTCACAGGAATGCGGAGTTATGCTCAGTCGCTGTGAGCACGGCCCTTATTCAGCAGGAGCTGGCAGAGCTCTCCAGCTTTCACAGCCAGATGTTACAGGGGTGACCCTGCCAGAAGCTGCATGCAGGCACCTTCCCACTCTCAGCCCCCTTTCACAGGGGAGACTTTCTGAAGATCTTTTCTGGGCAATGCTTTTCTTTCTCCCCTCTTCTAAGATCTCATCATAGCGCTGACGCTGTATAATTTCACAGCTAGAGAAAGTGGGATGAATTTTGTCATCAACTTCAATGGGGGCAGGAGAGATCAGGATTTCTGGGTCCTACTCATGAGCAAGAACCCAAACCGCACTTGGTGTTGTGCAAAACCATACAGGACGAAAGAAGGCTCCTGCGCAGAAAAAGCTTGCAGGTACATTTTACATTTCAGACTAACCATAGGGATACATGGAGATGAAAGAATGCAAAAGAAAAATGAGGCAATATTGGTTACAGTAACACACAGGGGTCATACAATATCAACAGCTCTTCTTCCATCTTTTCTTTCTCTTTCCCATGTATTCCTCTAGCTCCTGAACAGCTGGGGTGATGTGCATACCACGATGCACAGCCAGGATCAGAGTCTTTAGCAGTGCAACACTATATCTCTGCACACTGAGTGACAGCACTGCAATTTTGTGGTCATAGCTTCGTGTCCTACATGACGTATGCTTACAGGAGGTTTAAACAGTCACAATTGCTCTTATCCCACCTCTTCCTTTCTCTTCTATTGTTTCTCTTAGTTTTTAACTAAACCATAAATTCTGTGGGTCAAAAACTTTGTCCATTGTAGCAGCTCATGGGATTCTTGACCACAGTTATGTTCTTGAAGAGCCACCTGCAAATGCTGACGTAGGTCTCCGAACTAATGACTTGTCACTTCATTTCATTTATGAAGATGTCACATGGAGATTACACCTTACCTCCAAATGAGCAGAGGTGGAGGTGGAAATCAGGAAGTTTACATTTGTGATCCCAAGAAATAAATGGCAAATTGAAGGGCCTATTTTGAAAGGAAGTTAAAATAACTGGATAGCATAGTTCTTCAAGTGCTTTCTGTCCCTCCAGTGAAAGGTGCTGCAGGAGTGCAGAGCATTATATTATTTATTAATAATCCCACAAAGACATTTCCCTGATGGCCACTGGGAACTGTCTGACAGGTGACACAGGCGACCTCCTGCCAGGAGTGACATCTCTCCCCTACAATTTACATTCTCTAGATGATTTGAGATCAAATTACAGCACAGATTAGCTTCTTCACCTGCTATTCACTCTCACAGCACCATATTCAACTGTTTCTTCCATAGGGCCATAAAAATAATAATATGGAAATTCAGCGCCTCTGCTTCCAACATGGAAACGGCACATTGGCCAGGTGATCGATTCCTGCACTCATTTTCTCAGGCACTGTGATTTGCATCTCGGGGAGATGCAGGTCATTGGCTTGAGAGGAGCATTCTGAGTTCAGGTTGATGATGGCACAGGCAGATAAACAAACAAAATGTCCCAATTAGAGGAAAGAAAATCATCAGCTGGCAGTTTGGTGGTACAGGAATGAGCAGACGAAGGAGTAAACAGATTTGGAACAGTCAAAGGGCATATCCCAGACATTTATTGTGGGTTAGGGTCATTGTAACCCTCAGTGGCAGGGAAATGGTTAAGACACTATATCAAAGGTGCAAAGGGTCTCCCGACCTCTGTCACTGTCAGTTCTGTCAATGGGTCTACAGATGCCAGTGGAATAATTATGGCCTATATTTAGATTATGGAAGCATCGGGCAGGGTGAAGGTTGAACATGGGGTACATGGTCGTTTGCAGTTCATTAGTGATAAGGAGCAGCTCTGGGTGGGAGGGGGGTGCTGAACTGGATTCATCCCACCTGGAGTGCTTGTGCTGAGATCTGATTATATGTGGAAACAAAAGCAGTAAACAACTGCCTGCAGACTGTCACACCCAGCGAGCACAGAAAGGAAGGAAGGAAAGAGGAGAAAGCAAGACTGGGCTCTGGCTCACAGCCAGGCTGCTCCTGTATGGGCACTAAAAGACTGGCTGATGGAAGACGTGGAAGCGCCGATGAGAGCTGAGAGCGTGTGATTGCTGCGGTGGAGTTTGCTCATGTCTGTAGGAGGCCCCGAAAGAGTGGAAGATCATGAGTTTTCCTTTTGCTGACTGCTGGACCTCCGAAGGCAGCAGAGCCTCAAATGAATTAAAGCCCAAAGCACCCACTGGAGAGCTGCTGTTGCTTGTTTAGGGAAGAGGAACCTGCATGCTCTGTGTTCTGCATTTTCCCTGCTGTTCTTGCAGTTCCTTTTTAATTTGGAAAACAATCCTTAAAAACTTGTGCCAAAAGCTTCCCAAGTTTAAACTCACCCCTATTATTCCAGGCCATGGTATTGAGGTCTGTTGTGAAACACAGGGGGTTTATCGTTGTAGTCTTTTTGCACATCACCATCTTGTTTTGTCCAGGTCCTAGGTCTTTCTGAAGGAGATAGCAAGCAAGACCAAGGAATGCTGTGTTGCAAGTGAAAAATTCTAGCTCAAATCTAAAACATGTTCTCTTTAGGGGGAAAGAAGAGAAAGAATGATGTTGAAGGAAAGAGGAGGGAATGAGAAGGGAAGGTATGATACTGAAATGGTCTTGTGGCATGTAGTAACACCAATGCACATGACCATGTCAACGCTGGAAGTCCTTGGTGGTGCTGCTGCACAGGTCTTCAGCTACTGGTCTGTTGACACAGCTATTAGTAAATAGCAAATCAGGTAAAGAGGTTGTAGAGAATGTGAAATGGAAAACAGATGCCACAGCATCACATTATTTGTTCAATGCAGACTAAAAATGACTGACAGTTTCCCTCATACTGACTACACAGGGCCCCGATCAAATGGCTGGCAAAGTTTCTTTACTCCAAGATGCTGGGGATAATGAATTTAGAAGTTTCTGAACAGCTGCTTTTCATGGATCATTTACAATTTGTGATGCAAATATGAAAAATCCATGTTTAATGCCCTCAACTAATTGAGTGGAGTACAGTGAATACAAAAGAATAGATCGCTGACCTTGGTAAAACCAGCACAAAATCTGCCTGAGAGACCAAGAAGGCAACTGAGGAGTAAAAGAGAGCAGAAGCCTGTATACTCTTGCTCAGGTTCCTAATTTTGCTTGCCAAGATATAAATACAAGACTTTCCTTTTGGGAATACACAGCAGGCCCTAAATCCCTTCCTTACAAACCACAGCAACGGACAAAGAGGCGGGTGGGAACTGGGATTCTGCCAAATTATCAGTGTCAAACTTGACAATTCAAGGCAGAACTTGACACTGGGGGAGAAGAAAGAACAGTTAAGGGCATCTTTTAGGAAAAGGGGTTGTTTCTTAATAGCTTAGAAGGCATAAGATGAAAGAAGACAGACAGGGAGGGGTGGGAGTGGAGCAGGCAGGAAGCAGGACTGCATGGATGACTGGGGTTGCAACACTGATGCTCAGATGCAAGTGAGAGATGGAAGATGCAGCCCTGGCAAAACTGAAAACAAAGGATAACCGTGGCTTCCCAGGCTGACGTGGCAGAGCTGCTCACCTTGGAAAAACAAGGAGCTCACATTGCCTGGCTGTGTGTTGCAAATCCCTAACATTTTTCCTTAGCTAGGTGTATGCTCCAAAGGTAGTAATTGTTAATCATCAGCTGCCTGCGTGAGGGGCTGTTGTTGCTGAGTAGGCTGGACAGATATGACATTGCTCTCCCAGGGCTCCCTGTATGGAAAAGAGCAGCAAGGTCCAGCAAGTGAGCAAGTCTCCCCAGTTGTAGTTTTCTAAAATTGGAACGTCACGTCCGCTGGGCTGCACATACCAGCCCTGCTCCTGTCAGCTGTTCCTCACTTTATCATCATGTTCCTTCGAGGGAGACCAGATAACTGCTCTCTTGTTGCTACAGGCACCACCACACCTTTCCCAGGTTGTGTCTGTGAGGAGCAGCAAAGCAGAAACGCTGGAAACAGTACAGGCCGATCTATTATTTATACCCAGCTACTCCCTTTGGGCCTGAACAAGCAAAAAGCTCTCTTTTAAAGGCTTATAATTCTTGGTCAGGTTCCAAGAGAGACAAAGGGATGTTGTAAAAAGAGTTTCATATGAGCTCAGTAAAACACTCTCCTAGGGAAGAGGCAGCACATCTCCTTTGTGTAGGAAGGCAGGAGGTAGATGATTTTGTTTAAATTTGCATTCACAATGAAGGATTTTGCTATATGTGTTTCAGTGGCACACATGCAAATCCACATTTCTTTGGGCAGTTTTTGGTGTGTGCAGGGTTTCGGTGCCTTTCCTAAGGCAGCAGTCCTCTTTCATGCCCTCTTGAGTCTGTATCACTACGGAAGTTGGAAGTGCTGACTCAGCTCTGTGAAGAGCCCATGAAGCATCTCTGCCCTCACTGTTTGCAGTTCTCAGTGTGAATAACTACAGAACAAAACCATCTTGGTGCCCGTGGTTCAAACGCTGGCCTGGCACAGGGCTTTCTTTGAAACAGGAAGGGAACAGGGAAGTACAATAGTGGTGCCACTGTTGTCACAAATAAGAGCAAAGACAACTGAAGCGACCAAGTATTGGGAAGAAAGCAGAGCCACAGTCAGGTGTTGTGCAAGAGGCCTGGGAAAACACTTGAAATGGGCTTTTGCTCCACTAGTTTCAGCTGAGCTTTAAATACCCAGAAAGGATCTGGAAGGTTGCCAGGACAATAGCTTTTTGAAAACCACAATGTTCAGGTTTGGGTGGGGATGAGGAACATGTTCAAGTTATTCCACCGTATCACAAGCCAGCAAGAGAGAGTACACACGGTCGGTAATGCCCAGCAGGAACTGCCACAGCCATCACAAAGTTCTATTATTCTTCATACTCAGCACAAACCACATGTTTTTCATTAGGTTCAAATTGTAAAAGAAAATATATACATATTAAACAAAAAGTCCAGAGTTCTGTGAATGTGTGTTTGGCAGTTTGCATTAAGGTTACAAACACTCACACTGTGTGTTTTAGGAAAAAGCTATTTTACAAGGTTGTGATCTGCAGCGCAGTAACGCGAGACATGCCATATTCTCTGATATAATTTCAGCCCACACGTCCTCAAAAAGCAAATAAACAAAACCAAGTAAGCTAAATCATCCTGCACTTCAACAGCTTGGTAGATTAGTGCCTTGGAACAATGGGGTTTATGGATCAGAGACCTCTTCAGTTTCTGACTGCTTTAAGCCTGGTTTCCTAAGGATGCAAGACTTCTGTATTCACACCGTCCATCTGTCATCTCCCCCCACCTCCTCCACCCTGAATCTTTTTAACTCACTGGCCAACTCTAAATAATTTTATGTAATTTGGCAGGCAGTTGAAGGAGGCTCCAGCACAGATTTCAGTTTGACAAAGTTTGTGAAGAATCAGTGGACTAGAAAGCGACCAAATGAGCATCCTTGCTGAGGGAAGAAGCCCCACAGCTACCTCTGCCCATGCTCTTGGCCAGCCGCCTGCATAGCCAGGAGGGCAAGGTCCCGAGCCCCAGCACACCAGGGAGCCAGGGGGGTCCTGTTGTGCCCCAGCACACGTCAATGCACTTGTCACTGTGACTGCAGCTCATACCAGTGCGGTCTAGATGTAAGATTCTGCTGCCCTTTTCTCCCAGCATGTTGTTCCCTGGCATTGTGCAGGGCCCTGGATTTCGCTCTTGAGAAATCCAGGAGAACAAGCAGTAACTGTTCAGCAGCAATGTAAGCTGAGGTAGTGTTTACGCCATAAAAGTATGCTGTGCTGGTGAAACATGTATAGAAGGAAGCAGTATCTGAGAAGGGATTGTTTTATGAGGGGCTGACTTTAAAATGAGTCATTTAGCACAGAGCAGCAATTGTGACTTTATTACAAATCACCATGTTCTGGAGTGAGCTCCTTGGCTCGGTGACATGTCCTGCCAGCCTCCACTTCATCAGAAAATAGGTCTTGCTGAATTCCCATGGAGAAGTTCTGGAGTGGCTCCCAACTCCATCTCCCTCCCTGGGGATGCCGCTGGCACCCTGTGCGTGCCGGTGCGGGAGCCCGATCCCCCCCACGGTGCAGATCACATCTGCTGCTGCTTTTGTAACAACTTCCTGTGTTATTTCTGTTCCTCCGCGTTCATTAGGTACATTCTGTGCAGTGCTCAGACACTGGCAAAGTGCTGGTATTAAATTCAGCCAAAAGGCTCATTTGAGATACAAATCAGACTTTTCACAACAGATTTGCAAAGCGCAGCCCCCCAGGAGCAGCCGAGCAGGTACCAACAACTGCTGCATGCTCCGGGCAAGAGGTTTAGGACAAAGCACATGCCTAAGGAACAGCAAATGTGGGAAAAACAGGACTTCTTGTATTTAAGTTTCCATAGCCTTTAGGAGGATCCAACAAATTCAGATATAAACCAGACTGCTTTGTATTTAAAGTTTTAAGTGTATGGACTTTACATGGCCAATTTAAAATTCTGCATCAAACTGCTTTCGTCTCTCCCTTTCCCTGAAAACAGGTTTTGGGGATGGAAATACTGATGTTAACTAAATCCCAGGAGCCTGACAATCCTTCTGCAGAACTTCCCTGAGACTCTGGGACATTGCCAGCTTTAAGCGGTAGAAAGGAAGACTGCCAGGTCACAGGGCATACCACAGATGGGATTTGACTTCTAAGCAGTCATTTAATTTAGGCCTGGAATGAGATTTACGGCAGTCTATCTGAAATCACAGAGAAAGAAAAGGAGGGCTGGGGGGAAGAGGCAGGTAGATGTGAATTTAGATCAGGCAAATTCCATCTGAAGGGTGTAGAATATTCCTGTGAGGCCCCCCATTCGCATCTCTGGTTTACTGATGGGGAAACTAATGCTCTAAGTTAAAAAGCTGTGCTAGCAGAGTGAAAAATAGCAGAGGGAAGAATAAGAACATACTAGTTCTGCTGTCCAGCTTCATGGCCTAACCCTCCTCCTTCTCTACACACTCCCTCTGCAGGGAGGATGGGGTGAAAAGGCAGAAATTTTGTGTCATTTTCTGCTTGTACCACCCAAGGTGCATCCACAACTGGAGATTTCAAATTGAGTTGGTCTTGCGGACATATTAAGCAGGAAATCTCCAGCCAGCAGCCATGGAGAAACTCCCCCATCAGATCCTTTCTTGCCTGTGGTCCTGAGGCAAAAGAGGCCTCAGCACAGCAAGAGGCCCAGGTATTTCAGTCACGTTCCCTGGAACACTTTCACCAGCTACCTCTAAGGCAGTTTTTGTTGCTCCTACTGTGCAGCACCTGGCCTAGAACCAAGCTGGTCCTCCTGAGCACTTGTCATTTGCTCTCTTCCCTCTCCTCCCGTCTTAAACAAAACTGGGGGAAAAAAAAGGGGGGGGGGGAAGAAAACAAAACTGTTTCCCCACAGGCTGCAGACATAAGTGAGGTGCAGGTGCAGGCTGCACAAAGCTAATGAGTACAAATACCAGCTCCCTGCACACCCTCATAGAGGTTGCCCAGCCCTTTGAAGAGTAAGAATGAAAGGAGACCAGGCAAGAGTGCGTGCACCTGGGGAGGCTGCTCCCTCCTCCGGCCATGCAGGTGGACAGGACCCCGCACCAGGATGCCACGCTCACTTCACAGTAATGCTTTTCCTGAAGAGCTTAAAAGCATGACTTAAATATCAGCCTTTGTAGCCCTGCGGTGAAGCTGGTCATTATTAACTCTGTTTTATAAATGTAGAAAAATGAGGTGCTGGGTAGAGCAGGGAACTTGTTTGAGCAGATCATGCAGTTTGTCAGGGCAAAGACACCGGGTGGCTGTGCCTACCCTACTGTGCCAGCCCTTCCCCATCATCTGGGGCCCTTGAGGTTTTGAAGCTCAACCAAGAAACTTGGTTCCCTGCTTCTGTTTGTGGCAGTTTCTGGCCACCGTGCCAAATTTAATGTAGAGGGAGGAAATGAAAACTGCTCCTTTCCATTTTGGAGTAGCAGGAGCCAGGTGAGTCTCCAGCTTAGGCTAGGTGTAGTAACGTGCCATCACCTCTCCTCTGTGCAGCACAGCACACAGGTGCTTTCCATGCCAGGACCCACCAACCTCCCTGCAAGAGAGAAGTCCAAATGAGGACCAGCTGTGGGTAGACAGAGACTAACGCGTCCTCATCTATCTCACTTCAGATCATGAAGTCCTGCACCTCACCCTGTCCCACATGGAAACCACCAGGAGCTTTACTGAGGAGTCCTGGCAGTGATGTGTGTCTTAATCACTGCAAAGCTTTGAAAGTCAGTGGGAGGAGAAACATGTTCCTACAGCTTTACCAGGTGCTTTCCAGAATAGTTTCTTGCTTTTCTGCTGGCTGCTTATGTTCCTGCTATTATTTTGCCTCTTTGTCACATATGGAGAGAGCGTGGAGCTGCCTCTTTCCCCAGCGCTTGACCAGCCAAACTGCTGCTGGGGCCTGGCCTCAGAGCCAGCTCCCCCCTGGCCTGCAGCATTACCCTGCATGCACTGCCCTGCACATCACTGCTCTAACCAGAAAAACAAGACAGGCTTCAGCCCTGCCCTTGCAGAGACCCAGCTCCACATCTGTGGTGTTCAGCATCCTCCCTGCTCTCCCAAGGGCCTGCCTTTCCTGCTGCCTCTGCCCAGCATCACCTCTGCTCCTGTGGACAGTGCTGTGAGCAATCAGCCTTTCTTTGCACCATGTTCCAGTCCTGGACTCCAGATCCTGACTCCATGCCCATTTGTCAATCCTCATCTCAATCTTCTCCCCATTTATCAGCCCTACACACGTTACACTGCAACACTGCAAACTTCAGTTAATCCTGGAACAGCTCTCCTGCACCTCAGGCTGGCAGGCACAGAGCCTTTTGCTGCATGACATTAATGGTCACATTAATGGTCATAAGTGTGCCCACACACAGGCAGTCACACAGAGCTGAGCTGTTAGGATACTTCATATCCAGAGACAGTAAATGTGCAAACATTAGGAACAAGGATGCAATGCCCACATCCACACCCACATGCCAGTGCTTGGATTAAGACAGAGGACATTAGATCCTGCAGTCAGGAGTGGATGGGAACTGGGCAGTGGGCTCTGCCATGGTGAGTGATGGTGGCATGGGAGCACAAGGAGCAGCCCTGAATCCTGTCTGGCTCCCAGAAACTCAGCTCTAACAGATCCAGTTATCCACTGGACAGATTCCCCTTGGCTGGCCGGGGTGGAAGTTAAGCTTTCCACCTGTGTCACAGTGTCACACTCTGCAGCTGCCCGGGCATGGGAGGTCTCTCAGGCCCTGGCTTTCCATGTGGCTGGGGAAGCCCCTGCAGTGTGTCAGCCAAGCGACGCTTCTCCACAGCGTTCCTGCCTCAGCAGTTTTCCCCACCTTGGCTGCTTTGCCATTTACTCACCAGGAAACGTTTCAGCTTCACAGAGAGTTGCAAAGCATTTTCTGCCTCTGGTTATTAACCTGCTTGCAGGGCCGCAAGGGGTGGTAGAAAATAGGTCAGGAAGCCAGGGGTGTGCTCGGTCCTTTGCACATCCAGCCACAGCTGGTGACAAGGAGCTAAATCTATTCTCGGTGCAAACAAGTGTGACTCGCAGTTCAACCCCAAAAGCCAGCATACCCCCCAGTCTGAGCTGGACCCCATGGGGTGACAGTACGCAGAGCTGAGACCAGCTGCCTCGTTCCTCAGGGAGCTCTGGCCAATGCTCCTGATTTCCCTCTCATTTATTTTAGACTTTCAGCAAGACATTTCCACAGCTACTCCCGATTTACACCAGTGGGAATAAGCGATGGCCCAGGCCCCTTCTCCCAGAAGCCTGGCTGTGGTTCCTCAGATTTCTTCCTCGCAGAAAGCATTGAGAGTCCATTTTTTCCCTGTTAAATCATCTGATTTCTTTGGCTCTCCTTCCAATAGGAATTCTTTCTTTCTTTTGCATTAATTTTGCCCAGTTCCAGCACTGACCCATGTTTATGAAAGAGGCTTATGAGCTGTAATGTTAACTAGCCTCAGTTTGCTGATTCAGCAGCAGAATAAATAGGTAATTACACTCTGCCATATGTGTCTCTAATTCCAAATAGATGGTGTCCAAAAGGCGCTGTGCATTACCAGCGGATGACTGGAGTTGGGACTGTAAAAATGAGTAAATTGGTCCCCAAGGCCAGAAAAAGCTCTGTCAAATCCCACTGTTTATATCATACTGAGTGGCTGACTTGTGGTTATTTTGTAATTTAATACTGCTAAATGTCAACGGGAAATCCTTTCAACTACAGTTTGATACCTAGTGACAGAAAATCATTCAAGACTTAGACAAAGCAGTGAGCTTAAAGAAGTGCAGGTTTTTCTTTTAATCTTCGCATAAAGAGTGATCTTGCAGCAGATGCCCTGCCCTGGAGGGGAGAGGGCAAACATGCTGCTTGCCTCTCCTTCCCCCAAAGTCACACCGTGCCTATGGCCAGCACTGGGCAGGGCTGCCTGTATCTCTCTTTCCCAGAGCAGGAGCCGCTGGGCTCAGTGCTCCCTGTGCCTCCTCAGTCAGTCCCTGTTTTACTTAGCTTCTTCACTGCTTGTCCTGCACAGCCCAGTGTATGAGACCAACTCTTCTGCCTGCATGTTTGTAAGAAAACAGAAAACCCAGAAGGGCCACATTCTCCAAATATTTCCTGTAAACAAATCCAAACACTCACACACACGCAAAGGCTGCTCGAGCTGCACTGGGAAGGAGCTGCAAAGCTTACAAGTGACTTGTGACATGTCTCTTTCAAATGATTAACTGAATCTCATACACCGTGTTAAATAAATCTGTCTGAACTCACCCAAAGCAGCCTGCTGCCCTGCCCACCCAAAGAGCTCCTTGGCTCCTTGAAGGACTGTTGCTGGGAAGCCATAGAGACAGCAAACAGGAATCATCCATTCTGCTGCTTGCGGCTGCTGGTCATCTCCTCAGGCAGGGACACTTGTCCCCTTTTCCTTGGGATCAGAGCATCCCAGCAGTGCATGTGGCAATGTGGAATAGACTGAGCTCAAGAGCTGGCTGTGCACAGCCCAGGGAGACCTAACTGCTGCCAGGAAATTGTGCCTGGTGCATGTGGTGGGAGGGCACCAGCCCATGACACATGTAGTGGGGGGACACTGATCACAGCCCAGCCCAGACATGAAAGCAGGGAAGAGGTGTTTCTTCTCTATGTGCAAATACAGCTCTACTTGGTGCAGACTCAGACCATATTTCAACAGCTCTTTGTGCTGGCCAGCAGCAACCATCTTTTGCAGGGCTGCTGTCCAAGCAGGGTCTGTCGCACCTGATATTCTTTGCTCAGTCTGTCTCCAGCAGATCTCTGGTCTCTTGGGGTCTGAACAGAATAATTAGAGGCCTGAGAGCTGGACAAAGCCTGTCTGCTGGATGGGGTAATTTACAAATGCTCAGACTGTCCACAATCCTAAGCCAAAGAGGAAGCTTAATTAGAGGCACAGGAGAGATTCATCTGGGAGAAAATTAGGGCAGCAAGAAGCCCCAGACCACCAGAGGCAGAAGGACACCCCATGCAGCCTGCCCCTTTGGATAGCCCTCCTGCTGGCATGGGCCAGGGAGCAGGGCTTTGCATGGAAGCAAGGGGCAAGTGGTGGCCCTGTGCCTAAGAGCAAAAAAGGTATGGTTGTCTGTTCATTGAGTCTCTGCTCCCTCCTGCTTTGGGAAGCTCTGACAAGATGCTCTGAACTAGCTCAAGCATCTCTCCAGGGCTGCATGGCCCGGCCTTATGTTGGCAGTTGCCAGCTCAGGCTAATGGGGTCTGCGGGGAGGCTGTTTCACACTCGCCTCTTCTGTTACACACTGTTAGCAGCAAAGTGGGAGGAGCTGCACAAGCTGCTCAGGCAATATGTCTGCACAGGTCCCGCTGGATTCTGTCTGCTGCTCTTCAGTGATCCCTTAGGATCCAGTCTGCTTCCTCAGGTTAGGCCAGTGGCTTCTAGAAAACAGTGACTGAATAGCTCCAACATCTCTCTGCCAGACTGAGGGGAGAGTGGAGTGGCACAGTGGGAGCTGCCTGGCTCCATGTAGCATCAAGGCAACAAGCACCAACATAAAATCAGGCCAGGGCAGAGCTGTCACGGTACCAGCAGTGGGAGCAGCTTGTGTCACGGCTTCTGGGGCTCTGCCAATACTTACAAGAAAGTAATTCAAAGGTTTGTCTCTTACAAACTCCACAAAAATCTGGAGAACTCCTATGATTTAGGGAACAATGTTCTCCCAGTGTCTCCACTCCCAATCTAGGCAATGGAGCTATTCTGTGGCTAAGGCAGCCAAAGGCTGGGGCACAGAGTGTTAGGTCTGCTCCAGCAATTTGCTCTGGGGCTTTAAACAAATCCTTTTTGGCCCAGCTTCTTGCAGGCACCTGACAGAGACAGGAGCCAGTGTGTAAACGCATTCCTTCTCTCAGTCTTACTTTCCCCATTTGTAAGCTGGGTTTATACTATCTCACTCTTTCCTGGGATGGTGCTACTCTTCATCAGTACATTTAAAGCATTCCAAGATCTGCAGATGAATGAAATATGATAATGCAATCATACAGCATGATTGTCTTTTGGACTTGGAGACTCAGCCCTCACCCTGCATCCAGACTTTGCAGCTCCTGGCATCCCCAGAAGTACCAGTTCAACAGCTGGAGCACTGAGGGGAAGTGAGCAACATCCATGCTGTGGAGAGGTGAGAGCTGCCATCCTTGACAGCCCCAGTACAACTGTAAATATTTCCATCTCCACAGGACTGTCAAACCCTAATTCCTACTACATGGGGTGAAGGCACCTGAATTCACTCTCTAATCCTGCAGCACAGTTTGAGGAGAGGAAAATGCTTATTGCACAGTAATCACTGTCACCCCTGGAGCCCCAGAGGAGTTCCCCACTGCTTCTGCTGCTGCTACCTGCAGCCAGAGAGACACAGGAGAAGTGTGGGATGTCTCTAGCCACTATAATTTACTATTCATGTGATCTTTCTTTCCCCATGGCCTCATTTGGCCCAAAATCCAAATTTCACAGCACCCACAGTGCTGAATCTTTACACTTTGCCCTGCCTGAGGCCTCTGGGGTACCTGTTGCACGCACACAGCCTCCTGCAAGCGGAGATGAGGCTGGGGGACTGAGATATGACATGTAGTGAGATTTCTGAGCTTGTAAGAGTATCTCAGATTTCTACTTTAGAGATCAGCATGGAGAGGGAAGTCTGGTTTGCATGATAGACCCTGTAAAGCAAAGCAGTCGCTCCTGGAGAGCAGAAACAGCTTTACCCTCATGTTCCCAAAGACAAATGCTTACCTCTAAAGCTCTCTCAGCAAGATCCAGCCCCCTGGGGTGCTGAGCGGACCCATGAGGCAGGGGTGTGTGGCTCCCTTCTGAGAAGTAACAGCTGAAGACACCCAGTCCTGGTTTGTCTGATGAGGTCTCTGGGCTGGCCCTACCTCCTGAAGTGAGGTCTATTGTCCCTTGCATCCCTGGGCCTTACACAGAGGACTGCTGACTCATGCATTTGGGGACCAAGTGCTATAAAGACAATGCCTGGGCACATCCAGTGGTGCTGAGTCCTTCCACTGAACATGGCTAGAAAAGAGGTCTCTGGCAGGTATATGTAGAACAGCTTTATGGAGCGTGGCTGGCCAAGACAGTCATTTGAGTAGAACCTCCCTGGTCAGGCAGGTAACATGCCCTGGCTCCAGCCCAGTGGGGTGGCAGGGACAGGAAGAAATGAACTCCTCAGACCTGCAGGGCTGAACATGGACACGGGGCTCTGTGTGCTACTGCCCTGGGGTAAGCCATGTTTGAGGGGAGGAGGGCTCGGTGAGGGGTTGTCAGACATGTGGCTGTGCTTTGGCAGCTCTATCTGCCCTGTCACCCAGCCTGAAGTGACACCTGCCAAGCCCTTCAGCTCTGGCTGGGAGAGATTAAAGGATGGAGTGGCTGGCGGTTAAGGCTCAGTTCGTTAGAAACAGTCCTGTTAATTGGGTATTAACTGGCCTCTGCTGGGGATCAGGGACACATGGACTGGGAATACAGGAGCTGCAGTGTGATGCTTGTCAGACATTTGAACTTTGGCAGGCTGGTGTAGCTGGCATGGGGAGGGCAGCCCAGCCCTCAGCTGGCATGTCAGGCCATGCCCCTTGGAGATTCACTACTGCTATTGTCTTGGCCAGACTAATCCCTCTTACTGGGATGCTGGTCTGGTTTTTCCTTCCCATCCCAGATTGTGTATCACACCTCTTGGGCTTTGATCAGTTTAAAAATACATGGTTAGGGCTTAATCTGTGCTGCTTTAGGGCACAAAGACCAGGCTGGCCCTGAGATCACCTGACATTAAGTCCTGAAACAAAGCCCTTAGGGTAGAGTCCTCATACTCTGGCACTAAAGTCTCAATTCCTGTCGCCTGGAAACATAACAGGATTGTCTCCATTTAGTGGGATTATGTCTGAAAAAGCCTTTTGTTACTGCCACTCTCTGCTCCAGGGTTGACAGCTGAATCAAACCAGATGGGTGTCCCACAGTCAGAGCAAGGAAATGGTGGAGAGCTCCCGGTTCTGACATGGGTTGACCTTGCACAAGTCACTCCATTGCCCTACACTTGGCCTCTCCTCCCTGGGGCAAAGGCGAGGAAGAGGCCTTCAGAGATCAAATGCTTTTTGCCTGAGACATGCCAGGAAGCTGTGTGCAGCTTGAGTAGGGGCAGAAGTTACTGTCACTTCTGTCCCCCTGCGACCTGAGAGGCAAGTCTCACATGTATGTCAGGAGAAGCATCTGCAGTGGGTGCTGTTGGAGGACGAGAGTGTGACTTTTGGCATTTCAGCAGGTCATGTTCACAGGGGATTGAGGAAATACTGGGAGCACAGAGATTAAATGGGAAACATGAGGCTTCCCCTAAGTGATTCCTGTCTCCCCTCTACTTCAAATCCCAGTGGTGTCCCCTTGTAACAGCACCCTATGCTATGGGCCAGGCCTCGGCTTTCTTGGGGTTGATGGCACAAACCTGCTCAGCACAGAGCTTCTGACGTGTGCTCCGTGCAGCAGCCTAGGGAGGAGGAGGCTGGAGGTGCCTTTCAACGGAGCTGCAACCAAGCAGCTCCCCCTGACACTTGCAAACCTGCAGCAATGACGGAAGGCTCTCTACCTCTAAGGCATGAGATGTGCTGTACACAGCAAGAAGCTTTGCCTAATTAACTCCGATTGTATATGACATTGTCATGTTGATTTACTAAATATACGCGGGAAATCTCTTTATTTCACCAGCTGATTGGTGACATAATCTGGGTCTGTAAGGAGCAGCCTTGACACCAATTCCCTCTGGTTATGTTACCTGTCTTTTCCACCTGCAATCGCATCAATGAAGCCCACAAGGAACTTCAATAACTAATTTATTCATTTTGCTTCTGATTTATAGTAAAAAGGAAAGGATGTCAGGATACACTTGTCTAGAATGACAATCAAGCCCAGAACCCTTCCAAGCTTGTGCCTTCTCAAGAAGTAGAAGGCTTCACCTTAGCAGCATGTGCATTGAGCACATCGCAATTACCAACCACTTTTGTGTTGCTGGAGACTCACACCAGCTGGGAGAGTTTCCAGATAACACAAGCCTGAAAAAGTCAATTACCTTGCTCCCTTATCTGCTAAAGATACGGGCATCCCTGACTGACACATGACGTGTTAAATCATGCTTCTCATGTCCCCACTTGCCCCAGAATAATTAGTCCAAGTTTACCAGGCTGTGCTGAGGTCCTGCTTTTGTGCTGTACTGTGGTGGAAAGGGCACCACAGACCCCTGGGATCACTTGTATGAGCAGCAGGCATAGGATGAAGGCTCGAGTTGATGCAAATGAATCCACAACTGCCTGTGGACGAGTCCTGCAGAAAGGCTCAAGGAGCTTTCACATTTTTCAACCTTACTTACTCTGAAGTGCAGAATTTTTGCTATCTAAAGAAAATGGACTCCAAGAGAGCTCTGAAAATCTCATCCTAAACCTCCTCTCCCTGTGTGAGACATGGGAAATATTCAAAAGTTTGTCTTGGCAGGAACCTGCTTTCAGTATGAAGCCATGTGCCAGAAGGTCGAGGCTTTCCTCCCCAGATGGAGAGCAGAGAAATAATTACTGATCTCCCCTTCAGAGGCCACAATGCAATCTCTTTCCAAAAGAGAATACAGTCCTACGCTCTTTGCTGAGAAGCAGCTGTTGTTAGTTAGCGCTGCAGCCTTCCACTTGCCCAGGTTTGCAGAAACTGGGCTGCTCTGTTGTGTGTGCAGCTCCTGCAGACCCAAACTTGCCTTTTTCAGGGCTGAGACAAGGAGCCATGTTCCCTGCTCTCAGAATAGAGGTGGAAGGATCATTGCTCTGCCTTGTTCATCCTGCCCCAGACCAGCACATCCCCATCCCAGGCCACCACAATGGCATTTCCCATTGACCACAACTCTGTCTGACATTGTTTCCCAATCTTGGAGCATTTTTCTTAAGGCTCAGCCCATCACTGAAGCTGTTGTTGTCATGGGTCAGCAGCATGAGTGGCCTTATACTGGCAGAGGTACCCTGGGAGACTCTGAATGCCTCCTTCAGCAGTTCTCTGAGCTGCTCCAATTTCTGGCTGGAACAACTAAAGTTACAGACCAAAACCACTTCCTCCCGCACATGGACTGTCCTCATCAATGCAGCATTCCTCATCACAGTGAAACAAGAGCCTCATTTGGGAGAGCAATCAGGGAAGCAGGGTTAGCTACTCAAAGGGATGTGCAGATACTCTGTGTCAGGCGTGGAGCCTAGCTCAGCAACAGAGAAAGCAGGGGACAGGGGAACACGCAACTCCATTGGATGAGAGCCTAGTTAAGATCAGTCTGTGTCAGCCCAAAGCTTAATCTGGATTGATGCAAACTGCAGAAAGTATCATTAGAGACTGTCTGGGGAAGTCACAGAGCTTCTCTGCTCCCTTCTTGTCTTCCCCAATAATAGAGATATTTCTGTTTACAAAGGTGGACTTGATCATCAGATTTTCCTCTGTAGATCTCTAGTATTTGCATGTGTCACCCTGTTTTCCCTGGCTCATTAATCACTCACTGTGCTTGTCAAATTGGAGCAGTGCCTGCTGTGCTCCCACAACCTGCTATAGGGGCCCCAGGCTGAGCTGCTGCATAGCTGCTTTATGGCACTTCAGAACGCAGCCCCCTCGGTGTGCCCGATGCACCTTGTGCAGCACACCCCCAGAGCCCCCAGACCAGCACTGGAGCATTGCCCTGGCACGTGGCTGGCTTGCTGGCTACAGGACAAAAAGCTTTCCCTAAATTCCAAATAAAACATCTTCCATCAACTGTGCGGTCAGTCTGGTGTCTCCCATACTCTGACACACACATACATGCCTGGCCTTTACTGTGACAGCACCCAGTGAGCTGAGGTCCCCATGCCTGGGACAGGAAAGCCTCTGGCCAGGTCCTGCTCTCACTCTCCCACTCTAGTCTTCAGCCCTCTCTGTCTTCCATTACATTCTCACTCTCTGGTTCATTTTCTTCGCCTTCAGCAAACAGAAAGAAAAATAAGAGAAAAAATATGTCTGTACCCGGCCTCATGTCCCCTGGCTTTAAGGGCTGCTAAGTTCTGGCGAGGGCTGAGGTCCGCTGTCCAGTTGATAGCCTGCTTTAGCCCTTCACATCTCCCCCCATCACAATGTTAGCTCATTTCTTCACTACATGCAATGGCTTTTTACAGCACAGTCTCTGTCTCTGGTATGGGATGAAAGCATATCTTGCCCAGAGAGTGGAAGAACTGTGGGGAGAGAAGGAGAACATGTCAGCAATATGTCAGGAAAGCTCTTGAGCAGACCTGTTTAGAGAAGAGACAGCCTGGACCAGTGAGACAGGCCCAGAACCAGTTTAAACAAGGTCTCTTGGAGCTGGGATGTGGTTCAGGCCTGTCTCAAGCAAAGTGGGGTTTGTCTCTGCAGCGTACAGTGTCTCTGGCTGATTAGGAGCAAAGCACATCTCCTCCTTCCTGCCTTTCCTGTCAGCTGGAGCACATGGCTTCCAGGAACAGCTCCCTGTTTTTCTTCTCTCACAGTTTTAATGACCAGCCTCTGTGATTGGCATGAGGAGCTGAGCCCTGGTAGGGCTGGGGAAATTCAATATTGCTAAGACCAGGACAGGAAACAGCAACGTGTTCCTGCAGCCACAACTCCACATTAAGTAATTTGTGTATTAAACTGAAGATGACACAATGAAATGCTGAAATTATCTTAGTCCATCCTAGTTTACAGGACAAAATGAACTTGAAAGGGTTCAATTTGGTATCTCTAAGACACCTATCAATCACTTTGTTATCAAGCTTTCAAACACCTATTTAGGCATTATTCACAGCTGATGTGTAAGGGCTGGAGCCAGATAGGGAGGCCTGGGGCCATGGGCAGTGGGAGCCCTGGTCCAACACTGTTCTGCTATGCTCAGTGTTAACAATTTAAGCTCTGCAAGTTCCCCATTCTATGCAGCAGCCAGGGATGACAGGGAAGAGATGTTTCCCTGGACACTGACAGGAGAAATCGCACAGGTTCAAAGTAGTTCTTTCCACTTGAAGGTTGCTAACAAGTATGTCCCTGAGCTTCCTGGTCTGTGGAGCTGGATGAGAGACTTTAGGGAAGGCAGGTTCCTCAGGAGATCACCAAGACTGCTTGTTCTTAGTCAAGTTAGAGGCAGTCCAGAGGTAGAGCCAGTCATGGCTGACTGACTTCCACAGTAACCACAATGTCAAGCTGGGAGTGGAAAAAGTTAACTTTGCCTCCTCTCCAATTGCAGAGGCATGGAGCTGGGAGCTCCAGAAGGCAGGACCAACACAGGGCTGCCTTTCTGCACATGCCGTTTACTTTGCTCTATATCAAAGTATCAAAGATTGGAAACCCAGGCTAAAACCTGGATGCTTGCTCCTCATTGTCTGCGCAGGGCTGTAAGAGCAGCTGGGGCTCCTGTTTTACCTACCTTGGCTTCAACTTACCAGCAAAACCCAGAGTTCAAAGGACAGTCTGAAATTGAAGCTTAATGTAAAGCTACTTTTCAAGTCTTATTTAAAGTGTTAAAAAGAAACCCTCTAAACTTGTAGTTGAATCCCGTTAATAGCTGCTCAATTTCCCAAAGGAGTTAATAACAAGTTATTGATTTGTAAGCTCAGCAGTTGAGCAATGGAAAGGAAAAACCAAGACCACAGAAATCTGGGAGGGTAATGCCAGAATTACACTTTGACACAAACAATCACTGGAAAATATTTCACTTAAGGTTTTCCATATGACAAGTGAAAAGAGAGAATGCAAAAATCCGTTGCCTTCAAATGTGAAGCTGAACTGCTGTAATCCATGGATTGTTTCAGGTAGAACAGATGCCATTTCCACAGTGCTGTGATAATTTCTTGCCAACTATTCATTAGGAAATTGCAACAGGAGCCTAGAAAACACATTCTCATACATGTGTGTGAAAGTGAAGGGAAGGCCACCTGAGCAATACTCCTCACTAACTCACTTAACTATGTGCTGAAATACAAGCTACTGCATAGTCACATACCCATAAATACATGCATTTCCATTCATATTCATTCATCCCAAACTAAGTATTTCTATTAAAAATCTCTTCAAATGCAGAAAGGCAAAATATACCCCCAGTATTGAATGGCAATTAAGCAATTCAATTCCCTCTAAAACTCGTCTACTGTAATCTTCATCAAGAAACTCAAGCCAACCCAAAACAAATGAATATAGATATGCCTGCTCAAAGTAAATAATTGTTAGAGCAATCTCTCTGCTGTGGAGGGTTTAATTCTCTTCTTTTCTTGCTGTTTACAGAGTCACTGGCAATGAAAGGATGTTTCATTTTCTCCACTTCAGTGGGGTGATCTAATGGACTGGAGTGGACTCACTAAAGCTCTAAAGCATGGTATAAATGGGCAGCAGCCATTAGACAATGCAGGACTAAGACAAATCAGTCCTTTTTAGCTTCAGGTCCTCTACACAGCCCATGGGATAGAGCTAATGCAAGAATTAGCCAAATAGAAAACCAAGCATTCAGTCCCTTAATGACAGGAACTGCCTTCCCTCAGGTTCAGAATGCTTCCCTCCAGCAAGACAGAGAGACGCTGGGAGGAGATATGGTGACAAAATGGCACAATTAGGGGGGACTTTGTGCTGAAGGTAGCAGGGGAAGGGGATTTTCCACATTGCACCTTAAAGGGAAGGAGTTTGAAGAGCCTGTGGTACTGTTTCCCTGGCCCAGGAGCTGAGGCTGCACTTTCACCTGAGACTAGCATACAGGCTAGCAGCCAGAGGAGCCTGGGTTGAAGGAGAACCCCATAGCCCAGCCTTGGGTTGCTGTGCGCTGTCCTCCACAATACATTCACCCATTAGAGCAGGCTGAATTCTCTTTGACTCATCCCTGTGGGGCAGCTGTGCATTGATGTGGCTGACTTCTAGGAGCATTCCATGGCATAAGTGATCAGGAAAAGAAATGTTCAAAGTCCCCCAAGTTGTCATCGTTCACAAATGGAACCCGTGCTCCACCACACAGCACTCAGGCCAGGACTGCTGAAGGGTTCTTCCAGGCAGGACATCAGAAACAAGTCTGACTTCACTGCTCACCCCAAAAGAGCAGAGCTGCTGTCTGGAGTATCTGTGATCAATATATAGAATCAGAGAGTCTGAAATAGTTATTGTAGAACAGAAGTAAAAGTCGTGATTCAACACACCACCTTGTTCCTGGAACAGGCACAGAAGCAAAATGAGCTGTTAGAGATTAGTCACTGCTCTGACCTTGTGCTTTGGCCAGAACAGATTCACAGGGCTGAAACAATGCTGCTTCCCGTGAAAAAGGATTCAGAAGTCCCCGCTTCCCAGCCCTGGCTCCTAATTCCACTCTCTTTCTACCATCGTTCAAATGCTGTGTCCCTTTGCAGCCTTTTAGACACCTGTTCTGATTTGCCAGAGGGTTCAAGATGCTTTTCTCCTGCATCTCTGTCTACACCCTCACTTGGCTTCTCTGCTCCTGCTGTGAAAATGATCACAGCAGCCTTGCTGCAATGTGGAGTTACTCCACTGAATGAGAAAAAACATTACCAGACAAAGAAACAAGGAAAAGGCAGGCCACCCCATCCTGAATTCCCTGGGTATCTTGGAAAATGGGTACAACAAATGCAATGCATTTGTTGCTATTGTACATGTGTTGGTGCCTGTGTGTGCTGACATTCAGACAGGACAAGGGAGATTTGCTCTTCCTACTGTTGCTCCATTTTGGCTCAACACCATGAGTGGACTCAGACAGATCCATACTGAATGCATGTTTCCTGCCTTCCTCTCTGCAGACAGGTGTCCTGATACAGCACTGTGAACAGCTTTGTAAGACAAGTGCACTTCAGAGTGCGACCCTCTGAAAGGCATTTACAGCTAATGGAGGAAGGCAGAGAGAGAATAAACATGTATTTTTCAAAAGCCAGTGTAAAAATGGTGTGGAATTAAGCTAGCACAACAGAAATTACAGCTGGAGCCCATGATCCAGGCTGAATAACTGAGCAGCTGGAGGTCCTGTCCTTGAGGTGCTGGGGGGCGGCTTGTTCTTCAGGTAGGTATTTACCACCAGGACATTTCCAGATCTATGGGAAAATCTTGTTACAGTTTCAAAACAACCATCCCCTCTCCTTACACCTGAATTAAAAGAAAGGCTGATAAAATACCGAGTAGCCTCACAGGCAATTGCAGGTGTGGCAGTTCCTACCCACTGGGTATAATTTTTAACAACCCAAACCAGCTCCAGAATAAAGCACAGAAAATGTCAGCCCTTTGTATGAAAGGGCTTTTGAAAAAGCCAAGCTGATTCCAATGTGCCGGAGGCATTAAGACAGCATATGTCACAGTGCCTGGGAACTGAGCGGCAAAGAGTTGGCTCCAATGTGCCAGATAATGGAGCCACTACTAACAGTCCAGTGAGCTCCGGCTGCCACCCTGCTCCTGGTAGCAGTTTCCAGCATTCTGGCACTCGGTGCAGGCCACCTGCAAGCCAGATCTGGTCTGTCGGAGGAAACTGGGACCTATTTTAGTTGCCCAGCTGCAGCTCAGCTCATTTGCAAGAGGCAGCCTGCCACATCAGAACTCCTTTAGGAAGCACCAGGAGGCAAACCAATCTGCTGCCTCCGAAAACAAGATGGGTAGGAGGATGCGTCTCTGCCCTGCTTAGATGGGAAGCAGCGGGGATTGCTGTGGAAGGCAGGAGAGTGCAAGGTCTGTCTCCTCACCACACACCCTCTGCTTTGCTTCAGGAAAGAGCTCTCAACCCCAAGCTTAGACAGAAAATTCTGGGGCAACTGAAGTTTGTGCCAGCATCTCTTGGAGACTGCTAGGGCTCGGCACAACAGCTGTGGGTAGAGGCTTGTCAGGCCTTGGAGAGAAACCCCCCAGTGATTGCCTCTCCAGCTCTGCTCTCCACTGGCTCCCTGCAGACCTGGTGAAACAGGAGAGTTGAGTTTGCCCTGGGTCATAGTCTCAGGGTCTAGTGCATGGTGGAGCCAGATAACTGGGTTGCACCAGGCTCCCTCTGCTGCTGCAGACAAGGCTGCTGAGCCTGTGGGGCAGTCCTCTGCCTCTCCTCTCTGCCAGGAAGGACTGCCACTAGGCTGTTCCTGCCATGCTCAGCCTTGGCCATGCAGCTTCCCTTGGAGACTGCAGCATCTGCTCAGATGTGGAGCTGGATTTGGGTCTGCACTCACACCCCAAGGCAGTGTCCTTCCCAAGCAGAGCTCAGCAAGCACACAGCACACTGGAGAAGCTGCTAAGCTACAACAGCAGTGTTGGAAGCCGTCTCATGGCACTGGTAGGTGATATGCACCCAGGGAACACGAATAGAGCTAAGCCAGAGCAGAATAATGAAATATTGCCACCTCTTCCCAGGCCAGCCTTTTGTCAGATACAACTTCCTTCTCTTTAGTCATACATTCCTGTTCTCCTGCCAGAGTGCAACCTCAGACCTAACAGCAGAGATGACTGAAATGCCTCTGTGCACACATACCCCTCTATCCTCTTTCTTGCTCCAGCTGGAAGGTGGTTGCTCAACTACCTGAGGAGAAACAATAAAATCACCCCTCCCCAGTCAACTGTCAGCCTCAGGGAGAGCAGTGCTGCTCATGGCTAGTTATGTTTCAATAAAAAGCAGTGGAAATACAGCCACAGAGGAGAACCAGAGACCCATGTCCTCCTGAGAGAAAAATCAGTCACTCCCCCTTCTAATGGCTTGTTTTCTTACCAGAAACTGGTGGCCAGGTGGATGGATGGGAATGAGTCAGCCACAGGGCTGGTCACAAAGTGAGCAGGAAATGAGAAGTATTGTCTGTGCAAAATGTGCTTATCAGAGGGCTGGAGTGAAAATGTTCGTTTTCTTTGGGAATGTTTTTAGTGGAAATGTTCCAAGTAATTTTTGTTTTTTAAGAAAAAGGCCTAATGCTTCAAATGTTTCACTTTTATTTTTGTCATTACAGGGACAGGTTTTTATACCATGCAGAGGCTTATATTTGTGGGATAAAATGTTCCTCTGACATTAGCCAGCAGTGAGCATCCCAGGAACACCAGTTTACTGGTAGGAGTGAGCAAATCTTAAGCCACCCTGAAAGAAAGTTCCATAAAGGGAATTATGGGCTCATAAACCAGCTTTTGCACCTGATGCCATGAGTTAGGCTTACTGGGTTTGGGAAGTGAAATGCTATCACATGCACTGCATGTCAAACCAGAGCAACGCAAACTGTAGATGCTGGCAGTTTCCTGTCACAAACAAACTGCAGACCAAGAAATCCTCGTTACTACCTCAGTCATTTCAAAGCGTAAATGTAATTATCATGATCTGATCAGGGATAACAGACAAAGAGGTGTAATTTGCTGACAACAGTATTTGCAATAATTAATCTCCCAGATCTTGCTTTACAGGGTCATGAACGTCTTGAAATGGGAAATGGGATGCTTAAATCATTTCTGTCCCTTTAATTATCTGCATCAGCCAGGGTGACTCGGGGCCTCCTGCCCAGAGTCTGGCAGGTTCAGAGCTCTGTCAGAAGCAGGGCCTGGGTGCTCCCACCCAGGGTTCAGCAGGCCTCCTTAGTCCCCTCTCCTTCCAGGGGACAGGATTCTGCATATCAGGAGGAAAAGGCCTGCTTTGGTTAATGGCCTGCTTTGGTTTTTTGGTTAAAGGAGCTGTACAGCCTTTACAGACTGAAGTTCAAATAGCATTTATCAGCACTGGCATAGTTCAGTGTGGAGGTTGTTCCTAAACCAAAATGCCATCAAAGTAAGCCCACAAGTTCTGGAATTTACTGCAGGGTGAGTGTGGGGAACTTTCAGCTTTATTGATGAGTAAAAGAGACACTCAGCTAAGTAAAATCAGTAACCAGACAGCACGTCCCAAGCCAGATGGGAAGGGGTCAGGCAGAGCAGACAGGGCACATGGAGGGTTTAGAGAAGCCAAGTCAGGCATTAACCTTGCCCTTCAAGGTGCCAGAAGAGCTGGAGAAGCTCAGCATCTAAAGCCTCACTAGTCCTTAGTCTTGCTGACACTACCCACATCAAACCAGTGACTGGCAGCAGGAATAGCTGGATGCTGTGCTGCAAACACCTCCACTCCCTCATAAAAATCAGGGATGTGTCCCATATCCTCCCTGTGCTCTGTCTGACCACAACAGGCTTCATTTCAGCCACCCAACTTGCCTGAGGAGGGGAAGGATTACATGAGTAGGAGCATGTGTGTCTCCAGGTCTGCCCATGTGATGCTTGTCCTCAGGCATCCAGGCGTGTGGGTGGTGCAGCGTGAGACAGGAATCGGCTGATGCTGCTGTAGCAGCTACATGCTGTAAAAATGAGCCTGAGAGTATAATACTTCTTTTATGGGGAAAAAAAGTCCTGCTACTTGAAAGGCAACTGAAGCAGAGATTAGAAAGGTGCCTGAAAGAGGTAAATTGAGCCATGATGCAAGCACCACTTGGAGTCACCATTTCCAGTGTTGAGCTCTGGCCCCTGGGCTGAGATTGGTTCATTTGGCTCCCTGGAATGAGGCCTGTCAAAACCCTCCTACCTTTGATCACCTTTTGTGGGAAAACGAAGTACACGTTAGATGCTCATTAACATTCATGTAAGTCATCTACTTGTCTTACCTGCTATTTGCTGGGGAAAAAGAGAAAACTAACAAAAGGCCTGCACAGCACTGCTGAAAAGTCCATCTGATCCCTCAGCACCAGTTAGTGCTTGCTCCCTTAGTAATTCCCACAGAGGCAAAAGCAGCTCTGGGGGAGCTCCCCAGCTAAACTCTTACAGTTGCTCTACCAGGTTAAGTGGTTAACTGGATGCGCTCTGCTTTTAGAAAATGGTTCACTGAGCACAGCTGTCACCAAACAACAGTGTAGCACAGACTGAACAAATGCATTCAGGGGAAATCAGATAATAGAGGTGGAAAGTGTCCTGTGATCCATTTAACTGTGTCTGCTCCCATGAGAACACCACAGAGACTACTGGATTTGGTGAACCAGCATGACCGTGCAGTGGAACGTGCTCACACACAGCCAGTGTCAGGCAGAACGGGGCAGAAAACATGTCCCTTCCAGCAGACTGCTGGGACCAGCCTGGACATGGCTAACACGAGCAGGTCTGGAGGGAGGGATGGGCACTGCGCCTGGCCAGTGAACTTGTTGCTTCACGGAGCCTGTTCAGCAGATGAAATCTCATCAAAGCACTGTATGGCGTTACACTGAGCCAGGTGAGTCTTGCAGGCTCACCTGGCTCAGACAGACTCAGACCACTCTCCCCACTGTTGGCTTAATAATTAAGAAGTTGTTCTTCCCAGGTTAAGGACACATCCTTCTTTATAAAGCAGCAGGCTCTGTTTACCCCTAATTGCACTCTAGGTAAGAGGTTAAGAGGAGAAAGGATCTTATTATCTGGGTAAGCTGAAAACAAAATCCCAACCAGGAGGGCCAGCGCAGCTGTTCCTTCTTCTCCAAGGGCAGGACTCTGCCTCTGGAACCTCCCCAGAGCCTCATCCCTGCCCTGGAGAATTAATTATCTGCTCCTTGTGCCTGAGCAGAGAGTGGAGAGAGATGATTCCTTTGTGTTACAAGAGGAATTGTGAGACAGATGAATTAAGTCTCACTCAGTCTTCAAAGTCAATTACAGCCCAGCCTGGAACAGCTTGGGTCTGCACAACACATTGCACCTTGTATAAGAGTCCTGTGTATGTCCACACACACAGAGCTGTGTTGAAGCCAGGAAGGGTTTCTCCTGCAAGGCCCTGAGACTCCTCAGACAAATCCCATCCATCAGCTAAATTCTACAGCACAAACCCCTCATGCCATCAGCCTGCTCTGCAGGCCGGGGGATCAGTGTTACTGTGAATGCCTAATGTGCCATGGCCCCAAGCCCTGCGGTGAGGGTCTGCTTTCACAGCACCCCACAATGACAGACCCTGGAGAGCAGGCAGTGGTGGCTTAGCTCTCAAAGCTCTGTCCCAACCAAAATAAGCAAAAAGGCAGTAGCCCTGCAGCCCAGCACATAGTACGAGGTGGAGCTGTGAGCGCACAGCACGGGGATTACGTGGGGCAGCTGCCAGGGCATCCAACTGGGATTTCAGCGGGACTCGGTAAGACAGAATTGAATGGAAGGCACACACAGGACTTAATACAAACCATGAGGACAATTCGCACACCTGGCAGAAAGAGCTTTTAAGCACATGGTATCAGAAAAAGCAGGCTCAAGAATCCTGAATTTCTCCAATTGCATCTAATCTGAAACTGAGAGCACAAGACACCCACCTCTCAACAGTAAATACTATCAAAGAAATGTGGAGCCCATCGGGGAGGGCATGTTGTCTGGGCTCATTTGCATGCAGATTTACTCACGTTTCCCATGCAACTTGGAAAACATGCTTATCTTTTCCAGGTAGGGATGCTTCTTGACATAGCTAAGAGATGCTGGAATACACTCCCTGCGAGCAGCACAGGGAATTCACAGCAGGAATTGCTTTCCCATCTCCTGAGCACACCAGTCAGTTCTGAGGCAACTTCTCCTTCTCTGTTAACAATGTAAAGCTTTGGCAGATTACCCAACTTAAAAAGTAGTTTAAACTGCACTTATGAAATATTTCATGAAACATTTCTGGAAACATTGCCACTTCACTCCCCAGCCATGACAGCGGCAGTTGAAAGAAGGGTTGTGCAGTGAAACCTCTCTCTTAAACTCAGATCTCCTGAAATTTCTGCTGCTTCAAGCTGCTCTTTCTATTCTGTATTCACTTAAAAGGTGTGGGGAATAAGCATATTCATATTAGATTTTGTTGTTTTAAAACTCGTGGAAGTAAATACTTTGATCTAATCACATGTAAATTATGTGTCACTGTTAAAATATGGGACTGCATGTAAATCTCAGATACAAAAGAAGTCATCACCGTCTCCATGTAGAATGAAAAGAAATGTAGAATATTAAAATCAAGAGGTTCAACTTTATTAGCATAACAGCTTCAGTTTATATTCATGTGCACCAAAAATGCATTCACAGCAAAATAACTCAGAAAGAAGAAAAGCCCTGATTCAGCACAGTAATTTAACTCATATTTAGCCTTAAGCATGTGCTTAAGTCCAGCTGGGCTCAAGTCCAGATGAAGAAAAGTCCTCTGATAGTCAAGAGAAAGCCAATAAAAGCTGAACAAATGATTGCAGGCTGACCAAAGAATCCAGAATATTTTTTATCTGAGTTCAGTCTTTGTTTCAATTTAAGTGTGTTCTGTTGTTATCAATCTCTTTGTCCAGGCCTAAACCAAGTCCTCTGAGGATATTAAATTAATAATAAATACTATCCTGGAAGTCAGCTTCCTGACTGCATCGATCTTCCACTGACAGCACTAAACATAGAGCACCTACAGGTAACACCAGAAGAAGCCAAGCAGAGCATACTGGGGTCTGTGGGGAGCTGAACAGGACACTGCTCTTCCTCTGTTTCATAGGAAAAAATGCAGGAGGCCGTGAGTTCCCACCTGCTGCCTTCTCCCTCCTGAGCTGGGCAGTACTCCAGAGCTTCATGGGATCAGATTCTCTTGCCATCCTCCTAGGTGGGGGTCATTGCTGAGAGATGTGGTCTCCAGCTCTCCCATGCAAAGGAAGGCCTGTTGTCAGGGCTAGAGACAGAACTTACACCAACTGCAGGCAGCAGAGAGCTGTTTTTCAAACCCTACATGCTATGGGGAAGGCATTTGCTGTGCAGGAGGTGATGAGTGCTGATGCAGAGGTGGCTGGGGGCTCTGAGTACAGAGATCCCTGACCTGGCAGGCTGCTGGGACTCCCTGAGGATTGGCACTGCCTTGTCAGGCTGCTCGCAGATTTCCCAGCTCAGTGATCAGTGACAGCACTGTTCCAGACCATCACGGCAATGAAGCCATGGCTCAACTGTGCACAGGGGAGAGCAGAGTGTGGGCTCCTTACTGCCCATCTATCAGCACTGGTGTGAGAGGCTGAGTCTGCAGCCAGGTCAGGCATCAGCCTGAAGAAACAGAGAAGGGGTTTGTGATTTGTCTTGGTGAAAGCATCACCGTCTTTGCTGCAGTAAAGAATACAAAGCAGTACTGCCAGGCTCAGAGAGGACACGAGTATGTTAAAAGCAGAAAGATATAAATAATAGGGAATGCTCTTCAACCATTATTATGAGAAGGAAACCCGAGTTACCCTTCAAAGAACAGCACCTGGCACCCAAACAGAAAAGAGAGGGGTCTCAGCTCACACTCATGCAAGGGCTAACAGATACTAACTGATGCTAACAAACTCAGACTCCATTGAAAGGGTGTTCTGAGGCTTAGGGGCTGCAGTGGGCAATAATGGGAGAAGAGAGAGGAACTCTGCAGTACCACACCTCAGACTGACTCTCTGCTGATAACAAGAATTTTTCATTAAGAGCTTTTCAGGGAAACAGCAAATTCTAACTCAATATGTATACGAAACCTAGAGAAGAAAAAGTACATTGTCACTGAAGCCAAAGATGTTGGTGTAAAAACAGTAATGAAAAAGAATTGTTCTCAAATTGAGGAAGAAACACACCTGAATCATCTGGACAATGAGCTGTGCCTACTGTGAGTACAGGCATTGGCAGCAGGGTAAAATATTTTGTCATATTCCAAAAGACTTGATGCCTAAGAGCTCTAAACCCTCCCCAAACTGTTTGGTGACATGAACGTAACCATTTCCCAACAATCTTCTTTCCCAGAGCAACAGCGAGACACTGTCTTTCAAGGTGATGCAAAGCATCACTGGCCCCATGCACACAGGAGGAGATCACTGCTTTCTCTCTCTGCACATTAGGTGACTTCACTCTGTTTGCTGTGAGCTTTTGCAAAAGGTTCCTTTCATCAGCTGCCTTTGAGGTTCTTTGAAAAATGGAAATAATTAGGCATGTGTATTTTCATTGGCACAGGGAGGCTGAAGCCTGATCTGAAAGGCTTTGCCTCTGCAAGAAAATAATAGGTCCAATTAAATGTACTTTATTCTCTGAAGTTCAAACGCCATAGCTTTGGGGGCAAGAATTACGTGCAGAACGGGGGTATAGGTGTATATAGAACTGGGGTTAAAGATTATCTGCTTGGGTTTACAAAACAGCAATGCTGATGATTAATAGAGAAGCAAAGGGTGAAAGTGTGACACTCCTGTCCAGAGGGACAACGAAAAAGCCCTCTGTCCACTGGCACTTGGTCCACTGAGAACCGAGTGATTCCATTTGCATGTGTAATCATATACCAGACTGCTAAAATGATGGATGTAACTGTGATAAAAACATACTGGCCCTGAAGGGAGCTGGAGCAGACCCCTAATTATCACTCATGATTCCTTGTTCAGTTAATACTTGCAAGAAGTTTCTAAAGTTTCAAAGGAATATAAATCTTATCAAAGTATTTCTAATTGCACGTAAATGACAGGTACGGTGTCATTTAGCTTGGGGCGCAGGGAAGGGGCAGCAGAGTTCTCTAGAACCAGTGCAAAGGTCTAATACTGCATTCAAAACTCCCACAGAAATCAAATCCTCATCTAAATGTTAACTGAAAGCAAAACTGCAGTTAAAAACCAGAGAGGATGCTCTAAAAATAATTAAAATCATGTGAGGCAAATCAACATGCTCCTCTGCTTATGGGTCTTGGCTCTCTGGGGGCGAATGCCTGCTGTTGCTGCCTGCAATGGCTTTCTTTCTGTATGCTTGGACAAAAGACACTTTATTACAGTAATTTATCACCCCATAAAAGTGGCTTTCTTGTATTGCTGAATAATTTTGAAAGAAATATGTTTTAAAAATTAAAAATGCAGTGGGTGTACGCACACTCAGGTCTGCTGGGAGACATTTCTGCAACTACTGTAACTGCCTGGGTAGTTTTAATACCTCTACCTTCTATTATTTAAAGTACGATGATATTTTTTCCTTCTCTGAGCTTTGTCAGCTATAAATAAAAGATAAGGGTTGAATTGTACAGGGTATCTGTAAGCACTTCCATTATTGATACTTAATGTTACTTGGAGGGGGTAATGAGACCACGGTGTTTCTCATTTGCACCTAAACCCTAAGGCCCAGCTGAGAAAGCAGAAGGTGCGTGTTGAAAGGTCATTTTCTCTGTGCATGCTTCCATTTTTTGTCCTTCATGCTGCACCTTCCAGCATGAAAATGAGACCTCTCCGCAGATATTTAATGAGACATTAAACAAAGATGTTTGGGGAACTGTGAAAATTGCTTGATGGGACCCAGGCGGAACAGGAAAGGCTTCCTGGGAAGGTGATGCTAAGACAAGGCCTAGAACCGGGTCCTGAAACAACAAAAAGTTGTTTTGCACTTGTTCTCCTTCCCAGAGGGTCCTTTCTCTGCTGAGCTGGAGCTGCTTTCTTCCAAGCTCTGGAATAAAAGGACATCCTTTTCTTGGCACTCTTGCTATTTAAGGTGTTGCCCTTGTTTTCAGCACATCAGTCAGTGATTCCTCAAAAGCAGTGACATAAGAAAAAAAGCATGGTAAAATGGGATTAACAATAAATGCACACATCAGACGGGTCCAGAAGCAGAAGTGTTGTTTGATCTGGGATCAGTCTGAAGGAAAATGAATGTGTTAGTAAGGTTACTAACCTGTAACCTGGTTTTACAGGCGCCAACATCCTTTTTCCTCACTGTTGTCTCCACCTGTCCCAGCTCAGCATCCTTAGACACTGGATTGAAGGCGGGACATTTCCCTCAGGATGAGTGTCCCTATAAATCTTGCATTTATAGCTGACTCGTGTTCTTGTGCCTCAGGAAAGTGGCACCAAAGCAAACTTCTTGTACATTTATTTGTCTACTGCTAGAGCTAAATCAAGAAAAATCTTGCTGTTAAAACAGACAGGCTCTTCAAGAGCGCAAGGACTACCCACTCCATAGGAATCCTCATCCCCACAGCCCCCTGGATTTGCAAAGCAGCAGGAATTGGACTTCGAAGAGACACCTGAGTACTCCTAAGGGTAAACTGGTATGAGTCCTGCCCTCTGTGTAATTTCTTCAATGATCATGTATCAAATTCCAGCCCGTGCAGCCAGAAGAATGAGTGCAGTGCTAAAGCTGGAGAATAACTGGGGAAGCGGAGTCACTGTCAGCCTCAGTTATCCATGTAGCCACAGGCTTGTACAGAGACAGGAACCACTCAGAGAAACACTTCACTGGGAATTTTCATAGGAGTTAATGACCGCCTTTGGTTTTATTGTGGCCCAGTGAGATCACAGAGTAACTGGGTTGCTAATCATACCCGAGAACAGACCAGCATTTGCCTGATGAATCAATAACACACTGAGCTGGGTTTCCCCTTCATACTCTCTATGTTCCATATTGCCTCAGAACTGGTAATGACTGCGTCAGATACCTTTTGCCAGCCATACACTAATTACAGATCTGCAGCCAGTCTTGATGCTTCTTCAAACCACAAGATGATAAAATTAGATCATTACTCCCATCACCCTCTTTGCAGACAATTATCAGATGGATGCAACAGTATCTCCCCATTTCATTTTCTAAGAAGTGACTTCAAGACCCAGAAGGTGAGATAGTGAGACATGCTCAGAGGTTTCTTCACCAGCTTTTATTTAATCAGAGTTAACGATAAGAAAAGCTTCTCCCTGTGCAGATACCTAAAGACTGAGCACACATGGTAGCCCTGCAAGAACAGCCACACAAATCTCAGGCTTCACGTAAACTCAAACCACTGGTCTACTTTTTAAAACCAAAGGGGCTGCCAGGCAAATCATAGGCACCACTGAAAGCAGAAGGGTGGGAGCCTGCATCCAACCATGAACATAAGGGAGAGTCCCTAAGTTATCTCACTGACAGATGGACTCCTCTATCACAGATCCCTGAACTGCCATTTCAGTCGGAAATAGGCAGCAGGCAGTCACACAGGCACTGGGCAGGGCGTTCGGGGGATCAGTGCTGTACAAATGCCTACACAGACACTCACTTGTTGAGCTCGCGGGTTCTGGTACAGGTACAACTACAGAGTTTTACTGGGTCAGACCAGAGGTTCATTACCCACTGTTCTGTCTCCACCAGTGGCCAAAGGCAGATGCCTAGGGCAGAGTTTAAAGTTAGACCACTGTCTGTTAGGGCTAACCCAGTTTTGCTGCTCATTTCTGAAGTCATATGGGGAAAGATGCAATGGGTTGAGCTGGGCATATCCCACATAAGCATGGCAGCATTCCCAACTTCCTGAAGTGCCATAAAGCCCACAGTCCCACTGCTTACAGTCAGCTCTGTGAGTTCCTGCCAAGCACAGTTATCTTTCCGGGCATTCCCAGCCGGTCCTGCAATATCATAGATATTTTGCAGACCTGCCCTGATTATGCTTCATGTTACGGTACCAGTTTTTTGCAGCTTAAAAGGCATTAATAAATAATGAATTGAAGTTGTTGGCCTGTTATGTAGAGAAGCAGCATGTGTCCAAAATGGTTACCAGCACATCAGTGGAAGTTATCACCGATAATGATAAGCTACAATTAAAAGCAATCTATTGCTCTGCTGGACTGTATAACAGTATGTAATAAAAGATTAATCACTTATTTAAATAGCTACAAGTATTTCATTAACCTTTATGCATTATTTCTAATGGGGCTCGTCTACACTGCAGTCACTGTAGTGACTAAGTGGACACAGTGACAGAAGTACTGGGCAGGATTTAAGCAGTCCTGTTCTGGCACCACTTGCAGTGCAGCTGCTGTGACTAACGGTATTGTTAGTGCTTAGCCCCAAGTATTTACCCACCTCTTCGGGCTGGATTCCTGGCCCTTGCTGATCCCTCTGCTCTTGCAGTACTACAAGGAGCAGGCTTAAAGAAGTTGGAGCTGCAGCTCCTGTGAGAAAACATTCAGAGATGACTCTTTGCCGTGGAGACCTGCGGGACACATCTCTGGCAGAGTCAGGCCACTCCCTGTGAAGCGCTGATTCCCAGTGCTGGTATCCCAAACTGAATCCCCCTGGCTGCCTTCCTGCATGCTGCAAAGACATTTTGCCTATGCGCAGTGGCCATTCCCCATAATTCTCTAATGCCCAGTTGAACACTTGCCACCTGGTTTCCTTCCCATAGTAGAAATCAGATGGATCTGTTTTCTGGAAAGGAGCTCTCCAAAGAGCCCTGGAGGTCTGTGCTCACCATCATTGTATGTGAGTGTCACTTGTGCTGGGAATACCTGTACTGTACTGTGTCATTTGAATGAGCTGGGGAGCTCATTCCATTTACTGTATTTATCTTCTATTATAAGTTGGATCTGGATTTACACAGACATATGGAAACTCAGGCAAAATCTTTCCTCTGAGAACATGCTATTAGCTCTGCTGATTACTCCCAGCAGTACTTACCATGGGATAAGAGGCTTTCAGAACTGAAGTACTTCAAGGACTCTGTTTCCTTCACAGAAGCTAGGCTGCTTCTTCAATACCCTGCTACTTGAAGCTCTCTCTGCCCATGGCAGCCTATCACAAGCCTGCAGAAACTAAACTCAAAAACAGTGTGTGCAACTGAAAAGTGGTTTTAAGGAATGCTTTTTTAATGTAAAATAACTCCATGGCTTGTCAAAAGCCATCAAGAGGTATGCTTGAAGAACAGTGTTTGGAAAGAGCAGAAAATAGCTCTTCATTCCAAAGGACAGCAAAGTATCTTTAGTTCTTTATTCCTCTCCTATGCAAATATTATCCTTTAATGTGGCTGGTCCTAGGGTGATAAAGGACACACCATCTCCATTAGATGAAAGTATGATCTCTTTTCTGTGCTCCTTACCAGCCTTTCTCTGTGTGGGAGTGAGCCCAAATTCTTCCTTAACTTCTCAGGCTCTGCTGTGTTTAAGCCTTAGCATTACATCCCATTTGGCTCTCCAGCCCTACCAGCACTCAGACAGAATCATCTGAGACATTCCTAGGCTGCAATCCTCCTTTATTCTCATATTAATGGGACCTATTCACACATAAGGGACCTCCATTATGCTTGATCTGAAAGATATGTGACTTGTGGAAACAACATACTTTGAAACATTCATGCAGCAGTTCTGTAACCTCAGCCAGAGTTCACAAGTTGTACATAGATAGATTCCCTAAATCAGTACACTGAAATACACTGTTCTCCAGCAAAGCCACTTCTATGCCCACATGTGGTTCCTGCCTGTCTATACCTTTTGCTTTTGAAGGTTAGAATTTGTCTGATACATCAAGGACAGAAAGAAGTATTTTTCTCACAAAGGTTTGAAATCCCCATCAGTTTGCACCTGTAGCTTTCAAACCAAACCAAGCTCTTGTATTGCTAGATGTCACAACACTGTAAAGTGTCACTTAAGTGTGCAGTATCAATGCTCCCCCAAAGCACCAAACAGCCAGGCCTAAGCACAAGGTTTGGGAACCTCTCAGAGAACCCTGGATAACTTTCCAGCTTGTAAACTAAACTGATGAGGTTGCTTTAACATTAATCTACTTAAGGTGATATAGAATTTATTAGGAACATGTGCACCTTGTTTCCTCTGGGGTATGAGTATGCTGCAGCTTGTATGGCAGAGGAATCCTTCCCTGACCCTCCAGTATGAGTGGCAAGCTTGAAATCACCAAGCACAGAAGCACGAAGTTTGGGAAACAGCAAGACAGAAAATATCAGCCTCCTGGGAATGGGTGCGGGAGCACAGGGACTACTGTAAGGGATGAGCCAAGTGGTCTGTCTGCACCAGATCCTGCCTCCCACAGTCACAAAGAGAAGTGCAAAATGTGCTGCCAGTAGTGCAAGTTGCTCTCTGACCCTCCGCAGCAGGAGAGCAGTTTGTGCTCTGAAGCAGCCAGGTTTACAGATCCAGTCCCGAATGATGTGGGGTTTGTAAACTCATTGTTACATATGAGTAATAAGACAATCCAGAGATACCTCTTTTCCCCTGATAAGTTTTTGACCCAGACAATAACGTTGCTAAATTCAAAGTAGAATTCATATAAAAAGACTCTTTTTTTTTTTGGTGTTAATGTTAGGATTCCTGCTTTCACTGCATGGTCTCTGTTTAAGAATTGTCACAGCAGTGGAAATTGTCCTAGTGCTGAAATGGTGAAAGGTTAAGAAAGATGTGGTAGGTAGCAATGATTCTTTAAAGCTTTTCTTTGGTGTATGTCTCATTTGGCATTGAAAAAGGGGTGATCTACTATGGACATCATATACGTGGCGTGGAGCATAAGGAAATTTATGAACTGTTTTCTAGACAGCAAGTGCCTTTCAGTTATGTTATGTACAAACTTATATCTTATGCTCGATTTGAGAGCAGAGTTTCGTTAATTTGTCCTTGCATTTGCTCCATCTCACTTGCTGCTTTCAATTGCAGAAAGCATTCTTCTCCTTTTCAAAGACCCAAAGAAGACATGTCTCAGAAGAGAGCATTCCTGCCCAGGGCTGGATCCCAAGCTCTGCACTTGACTCAGTTAATAATGGGTGTCCCTGAACTCACTGTTTACAGGATGAATGAAATATTTTTCACCCTTTGTTTGCCTCTGTTCTTGGCACCTCTGCAAACTATGAAAAGCTGAAAAATCTGGAGCTTGCCAAGAACTGTTAGTATGAAAACTTCATCTTTCCGGTGTGGCAGTCACATGTGTCAAACAATATCTCGGGTCTCATCTTGGCCAACACCTGAGCTTTTTCATGCAAAGCACTACAGAGCCGGGGCTCTGCAGATGTGCTGTACAGGTCTCCTTTCCTGTGCAATGTCAGGAGCAGTCAGGCACTACAGCACAGCACAGTGTATTACCTATTCCTCTTCCAGAAATACACATTTTAAAAAACAAATTCTTGGCTGTTTTTATCGTTCCAGCCCATTTTCTAGTTCATTTCATCCACTGAAGTAATCATGGTTATTTCAAATGTGTTTATAAGTATCTGACATAGCTTTTGTGATTTCCTACTGCCAGAGCTGCCTTTAGAAGCAAGCAAGCAGGGAAACAGCCCAGGGCTCGATCATCCCAGGAAGGGCCTGTGGAGCTAATACAGGTAGTAGTTGAATCCTTATTGTATGTAAGTGTAAAGGAGGAGTCCAGCCCTTGGTCTGTGCTCTAGTCTAACAGCCACTCAACGTGCTGCTTTCACGCCTACATAGATTGTCCTGGGCTGCAAAGTGCTGTCTCTTGACAAAGCAATTTTATTCCTAATATTAAATATTTCGGCTCTCTTCAGCCATGTAAAAATGTGAGTGCAGTTTGCCACAGAGCAGGACACAGTACTGTATAAAGGTGTATGTTAAGCCAGGTTCCTAGAAGTGCTGAGCACTCACAGCTCCTATTGCAGTCATGAGGTGCTTCATGTTCCCTGAAGCCACAAGCCCTGCAATTACAGTTCTCCATATCCACTGTCTTCCTAAGTTCTCCAGTACTGTCAGCTGATGTAAATCACCTATATGCCACTGAAGTCAGCTGGATACACAGACTAGCCACAGCACTCTGATCCCACCTTTGCCAAGGATGCTGTAGGGTTGTTCACATGGGGAACTACTGTGTGGCCCATACGGGTGCTCCAAATATATAAAATGCTGCATGCAAGCTGAGATGGGATCACTTGAATGGGATAGGGATTATCAGGAAGCCAGGCTAGGCAAGCAACAGCGTGATGTGCAGCCTTATGCCACAGTCTGAAACACAGCACCAGCCACTTCATGTGCAAACACCCAAACGGGCTGTCAGTGGGAATGAGCAGAGAGGGGCTGGAACAGACCAGCCTTGACAGGCTGTAACAGGAGCTGTGTACCCAGCTGCATGTAAGACTCTCCTTGACACCACCACAGTCTGCTCTCTTGGAGCACTGGAATGGTGTCAGCATTTCTCAGACAATATCATATCAAATTACTGAAAGTATTTTCAAAGAGGTGTTTGCTTCCCTAAATTTTGATTGAGTTAATAAAAAGTGACAGAGTTGGAGAGAAAGCAGAGCGCATGTGCTTCTGGAAAGGAAGAAGGGCCAGTCAACAAAAATGTGACCAACTGGAGAAGAGTGCAATCTGGATGCCTTTGGAATGCCTGCAGCCAGAGAATGAGGGGAGGGCACAGTGAAAGAAAGAAAAAAGAAGGGGAGGAGACAGCTCTCTTCAGATCTCGGACTATCCTCAATGTCCTCCAGTCACTGCCTTCTCTTACAGATGCAGAGACCTGGTGCACTTCCAGCAATCTTCTCTTTCTTGTGAACAGGGAGTGTCTCCTGTCTAGGAAGAAGAATTGGTCTCCAGGGCTGACATTCTGGTGTCTTTTAGCAGTGTAAATGAAGGTTGGTGGCAAGAGAAGGACTATTTTATTTACCTGTAAGTGCCAGAAAATAGTTTTTTTGTTTCTTTCTCAGGTCAGGCTTGTGTTTGTAGCTTAGAGCTACCTAAAATGCTAAATTACCTCCAGCAGCTGCAGAGAAAAAACAGAATTTAATTACTTGTGAGAAAAGCTTTTAACTTTCTTTGTTCATTTTGAGATAAACAAATGAAACCACTAAGATTTGTTGCTGTAGTGGCTTTTCATAACAGGAAATGGTAATAACACATTTCTGTCTGTAGGAACTTCCTCTGGTTTCCCTCTTGGCCCTAAGGGAACATTAGGAAGCTGCCTGAAACAGGCACAAAACCTTTGCCATGGTGGGAAGCCACTTCCATTCACTTTCTGTCTCCTGCTTAAGCTATTGGGAACCCCTGAAAGGCTGCCTGGCACTTAGCAAGAACAGGAAAGTGAAGGTCTGTGTCCTGCAGTTTTGCACTCTTAACTTAGACACACAAGGGAATTAAAAAAGGAAAGGTAATGCCCTAATTTCCTCTTCTAAGCTCTGTTTCACACAAGACAATGTAATCTTCCTCCAGGATCAGAGTAAGAAAGTCTGATCCTAGACCAAACCTGTCCACACACAGGAACACTTGCTCCCTCTGCATTCATGGGCAGCATTCTTGCAAACTAAAATTAAAAGGCAGATAACACCTATGGCAACAAAATGAGAGCTGAACTACTTAGAAAATGCTGCTTTTGGCAGCACAAGTAAGGTCACAGGGGAGTGTCCACATCCCAGCCTTGAGCACCCCTGAAGTTCCAGCCTGCTCCAGCATCCTGCCAGTGGTCCACCAACATGGCTCAGCTCAGGGAGCAGGATCTGCTGCATATTGAGTTTCCCCCTTCTTTTAAGAAGCCCATTGCTTACTGTATGCAAGTCATCATACTGCCTTGTATGATATAGATCTTCATAATGCATTGTAACTGCACTGTATGGGGTCAGATGCTTAAGCACTTGTAACGGGACCTACAGTGCAAAAGCAGGCAAGGGTTACGCTCTGGATCCCATGCTTAGGGCACCTGGAGGGGCAATAGTGGGGCAGCCCCTGCCACTGCAAGGGGCCTGTTGTGTGGCAGAGCAATAGGGATGCCCCTGAATGGTCCCTAATAGCAACCATGAAGCACGTATCTCACTCAGACGCACTGTTAAAATACATCTTTCTAATTCGGAAACATAGGTTTTGCCACCCTCCCCCACCTTTTCAAGCTCAGAAATGTTAACAAACGCCACAGTTCAGAGGTATGAACAAGGCTGTCCTAATAATGTATCTCTCTAGATTCTTGTCATGCTGCCCTGGTGATATTCAGTGTGATAATGAAGGCAGCAGGGAAGGAAGAACAGAGAAAATAGCAAACAACCTGGGAATAATGTGGAGTTACCATGAAGAGTCACAGATTTGCTTACTGGAATTTAGAGCAGTTTGATTTTTGCCTCTGAAGTCCTGCTTGTTTTAGCAGAACCCAGTACATAGCAGAACCACTGAATGGGGCTCAACACTGCAGGGGCAGCTCAGATATAGATGAAAAGGTTTGTCCGGGGCACTCTGTCAGCTCAAAGATGCTCTTAGCCTACAAGATGGAGACAGAATGAGAGGGTACAAACAGCCCCAGGGCTGACATTGCCTCACAGCCTTGAGACATTCCTACTTAACTTGGGCTTATCTTAGCACTGAAAACACAAGAATGACCTCTCCTTTCCAACCATCCCGGGCAGTACCTGGGCTGCCAGTCACAGATCAAGGATCAGGCGAGCAGAGCAAAGGAATAGCTCTCTCCAGTTTGCTGCAGGATCTCAGGTGGTTATTGCAGTCAGGATTGAAAGATGGGAAGTCAGAGGGGATGGAGCAAAAGAGAGAGCAAGGATCTGCTTGTAGTGGAAGGTGCAGAAACAGAAGAAAGGCCAGGAACAGCTCCATCCATCCACTCTGGCCTTGCCCTTCATTAGCTCACACCTTCTGCCACATGTCTGCCCTCACCCAGCACCCCCAGCAGGCTCTCAGCATGACCCCCTGAAACCCAGCCCTCTGATCTCCCCTTTGCTCCTCAGCAAAGGGAGTGCAAGTTTAGAACTGCCTGGGTTGCTCTTTCTTGTGTCCTGCCATGAAACAAAGTGATGCGATAGGTCAGAGCCTGGCACAGAGGTTTGCACCTGAGAAGGGCTGAGGAATTGTTCTGATTAGATTCCTTCTACACCCAGACCGCTGGGTGTGGGAATATGAGGAGCAGAACAGCAGACACTGCTGCTATTAGGGTTTAACACCCTCCTCAATGTTGTGACAAAAACTGAAGTGGGACCAGCAAGGGATTCAGACATCTCTCTTCCTTCAAAACTTCTGCACTGGAATGAAGTTAGTTTTGTGTTTTCTGCTGATTTACCTGATGAACTTTAATGATATGCTCCATCAGGTCAAGGTAGCAAAACTTCATTGTTCAACCTGGCTCAAAGAAGTAATGGCCTTTTGCTTGCTTCTGCAGAGCTCTGTAGATGTAAATTTACTGATTTGTGAGATGATTTTTTTCATCTTGGCTTTTTTTCTTTAATCTGTCTTAATAGACACCATGTTTAATTCACTGTAACTAAAGATACTGGGATTTTAGTGAGTTTTCTGTCAGTTCCCATAACTCATTTTGATGCGAACCCATTGGATTTTAATGGAAACCTATTAGGTGAACATATTGTGTTCATTAATGAACTTGATGTGCAATTATACAGGGAACCACCTAAAGGTAATTAAAACCTATCAAGACCACTAGGGAATAAAGAGAAAGGAAGTTAGTCTTGTTCAAGACAATTAGTGTAGACAATGATCTGAGAACTAAATAAATGATCCCTGATGAAGAAAAGCTGTGTAGATGGCTGCCCTGGAAGATACAGGCCATGCAAACAAGGGCTTCCTTAGAAAAATCAACAATTACAGGAGTCTATCTTTTTTCCATTACAAGTGGAGTTTTGACAAGGAAGTTCAGCCTCTTCTTCTTTTGCCTAGCTCTTTGACATTAGCTCTTTGCTAATCCTTGGGTCTGGGGCAGAAGAACACAGAATGTCCTTCTGTCACCTCTGTGCTTATAGATCCAGGCAGAAGGAAGCAAGGGAGTATTAATCCCTGTTGTTTTGAAAGGTTCTGCTGGATGACATTATGCCTGGACTATGCTGTGTGGTCGGCGTAGCAGGAGAGGTTGCATGCGGCTGACGAAGCACAGAAATGGCAATACCCCAAAGGATGAATTCCAGGCCTGGCAGGGAGAAGAGCTGTGTCCCGCCCTTATTCCAGGGACTCACATGCAATGTAAATTTTCCTTTAGTCTAGTACTGTTTTGCCTTATTGAAATGCTGCTTGATTCCAGTGAGTTACCCCCTAACCATGAAAGGATAGTATCTCAAAGAGCGAGCAAGCTGCAAGCTCAAAGAGTGGTCCAAATCACTGATACATTCCTCAAAGACCCAAGAAATCCTATTGCTTGCTGACCACTAGACAATGAAAGCCCCCTTCTCCATTGCCATTGATGTGCTGTGCGTGCCTTTGGTGAGAAACAGCCAATGCAATATAATTAGCTGGCGGGTGATGTCCACCAAATGTCATTCCTGAACACATTTGCTTTAGTCCCTATTTACCAGCATCAACAGCAAGGCTGCTTCCCCTTCCACTGGCAAAGGCTTTTGCCAAGATTTCAGAATTCAACAATGAAACAGGCCTGCAACTAAAACATTTATCTGGCAGTTTTCCCTCTTTAAGTCAAAGTGTTATGTTGGCACACTGCGCTGTGGGTGGCGATTTGCCAGAGAAAAGCATGTGTTGGAAAACCTTGCTCAATATTATACCAATCTCATGCTCACAAGCCTCGTATGACTCGAGGGGGAGGATGCCAGCAGGGCTCCCAGCCGCCCTCCCCTCTTCCCAGGGCAGGGATGGAGCAGAGCTCAACTGTCACCTGGAGCAACCAGAAAATGAGGTGTCAGTGGACCCAGTTTAGCATGTTACACATTGGCTAGGGGAGGAATTGGAAAGGGGAAGGCGTTGTAAAGTGACTGCTATTAGTATATGTCAGCTGGTCAGCAGAACGAAGCTTTGTGGAGGATAGCCTAGAAAGACATTGGTTTATATTTCAGGAACATTTCCCTGCGGGTCTTTAAGTTTCTTTGGGGCCAGCCCAAATGTAGGACAGCTCTGGTGGGCTTTTTATATGGGGTGGATAATCCTCACTGAAGCAGAAAGACTGCAGGGACTTGCCTGAAATAGAGAGAAACATATTGAGAAGGCAGCAGTAACCTAATATGCAAGAGAGGCCTGGATGCAGAAGACAGTTGCATCATTCATTTAGCAACACTCAAGCCACAGAGCAAGAGCTGGGCCTCCAAGTGTGTGCAATGGGCATTGTGCTTCTGCCAAGTTACATCTTAGGAGAGCCAAGGAATGAGCCAGGACAAAAACAAGAGGATGAAATGGAGTATTACAGAGTCAAACAAAATCAGGACTCTCTTCCCCCTGTACTCAGCTGAGGAGGTACCTGGCTAGGGAATGGGACCAGGAGAACAGGGACTGTGAACAGCTCTGACCATCCTGCTTTCACTGTGCTGATGTGGCAGAGGTGTGCTCCATCTTCAGGTTCCTTCAGTTTGGATTGTGATTTCTCATTACACTTTCAAAATTCAAGCAACGTGCATTCATCCATTCATCCCTCTCCTAAGTTCATGCAGCTGCAACACTAGATTTGCTTTGAATCACCTGGATATAGAGATATGTGACAGAGAAATGTTACTGGTTCTTGGTGCAATCTCACAGATAGAGAAGCAGCATTAGAAACTTCTCAGCTAAGCCAAGCTCTGAAGAGTGTTATAGCTGCAGGAAGTGAGCAGTCAAACCTGCTGCAGCTACCACAAAGTGTGGTTACAGCAAAAGCAATTTCATTTCTATTTAATGAGGTTTCCAAGTAAAGCCTTTCTGGGTTTTCCAGGAGCTTCATCTTGCTCTATTTAAAATTACCAGCAGGCAGATGTCACACAGGAAATAGCACCGCTGGGCAGCTGACGATCCTGCAGCAGCAGAGCTGTTGCTCTCCTGGGTTGCACAGAGCAAATACTGGAATCTAGCACACCTCAGTGGAAGTCAGTAGAAGAGCCCCCTTGTCAAGGCTCCCATGCCTGGAGCAGTTCCTGCTCCAGCTTCCAGGCAAGGCATCAGCCTTTCAGACTGACAGATACTAGAGGACAGCCACCCTGGAAGAAAAGGTCAGGAAACAAACCTGCAGTGCAGCAGGTACTCAAAATGCCTGTGTAAGCAGAGGAACACCTCACTGCCGGGAGGGGGAAGAAAAACAGGAGAATAACAACTGTGTACAGTAGGAGGGGAAAAGCATGTGGCTGTGATTAATACCTCAACCTTTTATTAATAAGCCTCTTTAATTCTATCTGCTTCATCTCATTGATGTCAGGAGCTGCTGCGCTTTTATACTTCACCCAATGCATACAATTTGCTTTGAAGAACAAAATGAAGATAATAGATTAATCTTGTGCACATACCAGTAACACAGTCCATCCTTCAGACTGGCCCTCTCCGCACAGAAACACATGCGAACCTCCCTAGGAATCCCAGCCTGCTTTCTATTTACCCTCCATTTGAAATGAAGCAGGAGATGGGTAAAAAAATTCCTTTTCTCCAGTTTTCTTGCTTCAGTGGCAAATTTGCCATTGCTTTGGGCCTGTGGTCTCCGCAGCTCCTCTCCTGAGGTGCTGCAGATCAGAGGGGCAGGCACACAGCAAAATTTGAGGTATGAGGTGGGATCTGGAGTGGTTTTACCTTTCTGCCTTTGTTTCGTATGTCTCTCTTCCATTCAGCTGCTACTGATGCAGACCATAAGGAAGACTTGAGGATGCCCACACAAGTGAAGGGATAGCATGGGATCCAGAGTGTTATTTTGTATTTATTGTTCCAATCTAACATACCTAAACATGATTTTTTTTTCTTGGATAGATTTATATATTTGGTGTTTACAGTCACTGAACTTCATGAAACTATTTCAAACCTGTCGCAGTCACTCTAGGCTACCACAGACCTTTCCTGTAGAGTGGGTATCAAACCCATATTTCTGCCTTTCTGCAGTCACCTAGAGCAGTCCCACACTGAGGCCCTCCTTTCCCAAGACACACAACTCTCCTGCACCAATATAATACACGTATCGTACCTGTATATCACATTAGCACTGTGATAGCCTATTTTCATCCCAATCCTCACACTTACTCCTGGCTCTAAATTGTTCTTTATAAAGAGGTCTGCAGGGACCTTGTTATTTTTATTGCTGTAATAAGGCAGCTCTACAGGAGAGAAGGAAAGTGTTTAGAAAGACAGTAAGGGCCCTGAGGCTGTCTGAATGTCAGAGAAGTCCTGTTGCAGAGGCCAAGCAACTTGGGTTCTTGCCTTGGCGAGCACTAATCAGTTTGGCTTGCAAAATGTGTACCAGGCAATAAAATACAAAGGGTGAAGCTGTCCAATTCAAGGATTAACCTGCACCAGGATCCCTGACCAAGAAATAAGGTAGAGCAGAAATTTAACACCTCCTTAGGGGGTATTTGGGATCCTTTCATCCTCGGGGAACAAGTGCCTTCAGCAGCAATGGCCTGAATCCTAAGGAAATGCTCAGCAAAAGCAAATTACCAGCAGTACATTTGCATACTTCCAGTAATTCAAAGCACAGGCTCATCAGGCAGTAACAGGTGATGAATGGTGCTACCCAAGTTGTGTGCTCAGCAGGCAAGGGATGCTCTGCAGTCCAGCTGGAGGAAATGTGGAGCAAACACTGTCAGCCAGCAGTGCCACCTTTACATGCAGATTGAGGAGTTTGTTGTGGTAGGTATGTTCCCAGGATGGAGCTTGACTGGGTAAATCTGCTGGTGTCTGATCTGTCAAACAATGGCACTTCATCAGGTTTGTCTCTCAAGACTTCAACAGAACAGGTTTTAAAAAAAGGTAGGTAGGTAGGTAGGTATGTAGAAATAGATAGGTAGGTGGATAGACAGGTAGAAAGATAGATTAGATAGATAGATAGATAGATAGATAGATAGATAGATAGATAGATTGAGATAGATAGATAGATAGATAGATAGACAGATAGATTGAGATAGATAGATAGATAGATAGATAGATTGAGATAGATAGATAGATAGATAGATAGATAGACAGATTGAGATAGATAGATAGATAGATAGATAGATAGATAGATAGATAGATAGATAGATAGAAAGAAAGAAAGAGGACCTAGAGAAGAGGAAGTGGCGCACTGACATGTGAGAAGTGCCTCTCAGTAAAGAAAATCAGCACACTGGCTGAAATAGTTATCGATCCCGTTAGTGCCATTGCCTAATCTGAAAGCAAGTCCTCCAACATGCATGACAGAAGATCACAGCCTGGATTTAATTTCTAAACCAAGCAGTAATAACACAGAGAGAGAGAATGCTAAAGGTAGAACAACTGTAAGAGACTTCCAGGGTTACAGCTGAAGCAAAACCAAACATTAAATAAATTGGGTGACAGGAGCAGTGCCCATCTCGCTGAGCAAAGATGCTCAGAATGCTTTTGACCGAATGTCAGAAATCAGGAAGTGCTGTTTCATCAGGAACAGAAATGCTCCCTGGGAACGTGGGCAGCTCAACAAGGCTTGAAATAGGAAGAGTTCTGAACAATTTGTTCCTACATTTGAAGCCTACATCCCTATATATTTTATTGTTATATATCATCTCTGACATTTGGAAATTATTGCACAGAGATGCTTCAGTATTAGAGAAAGGTGATGTTTTGATAATGGTATTTTGCAGGCTTTTCCCCAACTGAAATATTTCAGGTGTTTTGCCCAATGCAGCATTTCAACATTTTGATTTTTATCACAATTTAAGACAATTCTCCCTCCCAAATTCTGAAATATCAGTTTCTTGGGGGACCAATATTTTGTTTTCTGAAAAAAAAAGCCTTATTGCTGAGAAACTAAAATGTTAGTGTCTTGGGAAGTGATTCAGTGCTGCAGCAGCATCTCAGACATGAGAGTACCCTGTACTAATAGATGAGGCTGCTGTCTGGTGCTAATATGGAAACTAGAGCTCCAGCAAACCGTTCATCTCCCACGTGAACAACTGAGCTCAGTAGCTCACAACTGTTTGCTTTATATGTCCCCCTGGTTGTTGCCATGAGGCCAAGCACACATATTCAGTTCCCTCAGCATTCTTGCAAGACTTAATACTCATTCCAGGTTCCCTTTCGGCACAGAGAATTTACTGGCTTGATCCAAAAGTGAAAGCAGCTTTTCTTGTCTCAATCCCATTGCCTTGAGCAAAGTGGCAACTTGTTTTTCAGAGTGTTCTGGGATGGAAGGATTGAGCTCTCCACTCTATACCTGTGCAGCACACACAGGCCAGGCCTGGAAGATTTGCAGTGAGAGCCATTCTGCCGCCATTATCTCAGAGTTCCTTTTAAGATCTTACAAGGCAGTGATTGATCTGCCCATTGCAATGGGTTTGACTAACATTTCATTACCTTATCCCCACTGAAAATGTTTGATTTAGGTTCAAAGAGCTCATTATGTAGAGATTTTTTTTTCTTCTCAGGAAAAAAATGAAATGAATAAGAAAGTATCAAACACTGAGCTAATTACAACTTGCCAAGGTTTAGTTGGTGTATGAGTATATCTGAGAGTTTGCTCATTACCAGTTGTATAATATAATTTCTATTGCACATTTAATTAGTACCCCAAAAATAACCTAAGGAATTCATACAGCCCAGTCAGAGGACAGGAATAAATCACTGAGGAGTAGATCTGGGGGAAATCCCCAGTGAGAGTATTTTCACTATTGATGTAAAACACTCAAAGGTTTAACTTTCAAAACAAACATTTTGGGAGAAGCTCAGAAGCATCTCCAGGACAACTTCTATGCTATATTCAGACAGTTAAACTCCATCTCATTCCACAAGCTAAGTGCTTTTCTCTAGCCAATGTCAGGCAGCTCCAAACAGGATGCACCTCAGGCTTCAAAATCATGCTTTCTACTGACTTGGCAGAAGCACCAAAGCAGCATTCAGCCTCTCTGTCTACATTGCCTTTTATCCCAGCACTGCATGTCCAAGACTCCCCTTCTTTTGACAGTTCATTCCAAACACCTGAAGCTGTCTTAGAGAAATTTCATTTAGGCACTAACACACAAACTTCTTTCTTCCACCACCACAGTATTCATCCCGAGACAGTGGAGAATGTCATCGATCCTTTGAAGTCAAGGGTGCCGTGATAGACCAATTGACAGATCTGCTCCCTCCTAGTCAACCAGGCTCCCTTAGGGTATGTATAGCCACGTGAATCACCTTCCCAGCTACGCAATCTGAAAAATAATCATCTTTCTCCTAAAAGGCTTCATCTTGGCTCACAGTATCATTCACCACTGCAGGAATGGGACATACTGAAAAGATGCCACTTCAATTTTGAGGCACATGGGGTTTACTACATGCATGGGATTGGTGGATTTGGTTTCTTTTCCAAGACAGTTGAGCTATTCTGAACTTTGGACTGAATCTGAAAGGAACAGCACTCTGTATAATTCTTCTAAACCAGTTCATCCACTCTTACTTTCTACCCTTTTCATTCAGATGCTTTTGGCCTTTGAAACATGTCTAGTTTTTCTGCCCCCAACCACAAGAGAAGATGAAATTTATGATGTACATAAGCATACTCTCTGTGAGGCTCTTCCAGACAAGAAACAAAACCTACTGGGAAGTATTAAAACCAATGACCATCCCAGACTGTTTAAAAAGAAGTCAGATACCAGTAACAAAATACGTCGCCGTAAAATGTATTGCTCTGTCTGGGTCTGTGTTTGCCATCATATCAAAGTCTAGAAGTGGTCTCCAGTTTGCCTGTGATGGAATTCATTATTCACCACTCCTCCCGAACCTGATGTGATCTGCAAACTAGGAAATCTTGCTTTCTATGTCCTCAGCCAAGTCTTTCATACACTGTAACTATCAGAAAGACCAGGATCTGCCAGTGCAGTCTCCTACAGTACACGCTCCTTTATTAACTTCTCTTTCATCTTGAAAGGCTTCTATTTATGCCTCCTTTCCCCACTCTGCTCCTGTCCTCTGGCCAATTTTCAATCAGTAAGCCAATTCTTCCCCTTTCCAACTCCCCACCTTTAGACATTAACCTCCGACGTGGGACCCTGTCAAACACTGTCTGAAGATCCAAGCCTCTCCTGACTGCTGCTCAGCCTCTTGTCTATGCCGACAGGAGTGTATGTTCTAAAAAAAGAAATTTCCAAAAGTTAGCGAGGCAGAAAAGGTCCTTTCCGGAAACCATACTGGCTATCTTTGGTCAAGCTGTGCGTTTCTCAACAGGCCACCTTTCATCTATTAAAACATTTTCTAAGACTTGTCTTCACCTGAAGGGAAACGAACTTCCCTGCAAGACCCTGGTGCACATCTGGGTCGTTCCTTAAATAATGGTGGGAGGCTGTCCGCCTTCCACCTTTGAGGAATCTCCTGCAAAACACTTCAGCTCTGTGAAGTGCCTGTGAAAACCTTTCCAATTTAGACCCACAGTTCCTTTAACCTCTTTAATAAGAGAGCCATAAAGTAGGGGGTTTGGTACCAACCATCCACTTCACACCCTCCAGCTCCCTGAAAGCTTCGGTGCTTCTGTGCTCTCTTTTCCTTTGAGGAATAAAGTCTGGTTTCCACCTTTCTACTTACAACTTTGGTCCAGGCAGCTCCTCTCTGACTCAGGTGTATTCTCTCTGCCAGTAGCCAAGCCTGGTATTTCTACTTGCCTCTTCTCTACTTCACATCCAATGGATTAAAACAAAATTAGCCTCCATCTTTGCAGCCAGCCCTTTTCTTCCTGCTGACATGCAGACTCTGCCAGCTTGTTCTCACCCTGCTCAGCTCCAATGCCAAAATATCCCCAATTACCAAAGAATCCCATATATCCTGCTCTGTGTGTGATCACTCCTACACCATTATCTTGCCGCTCAATTCATAGCCTCTGCCTAGAAGCAGCAGTAAACCTGTCTCAATGTGCCACTTTACATCCACATTGAATCTCCTTGGTCTCCAGAGGAGTGTCTCCGCTCACAGTCACCTTTCTGCAATGCCATTTATAGAGATATGTGTGTGCACAAGCAGCTCCCTTCCTTGCATGCCAGATGAGGAGATGAATATCCTTTGTTGCTTACATAGCCACATAAACAGGTATTTTCCCAGGTCGCTGTGTTGTTGTGCCTGATTAGAAAGAGCTGACTTACACACATTCAAATGATTGCATGGGCTAGTTACAGTGTGTTGTGTGGAGTGGCTGTAATGTTTATCCTCTGTATATTCACACTACCCTGGACAAAGGTGCTGTGTCTGTAAAATGGAAAGGAGCAAGATCAAAACTTATTGTGGGCAGAAGTAGCTCTTGGGTTTGAGCCACTGTTGGGGCTTAGTGGGGAGAGATAAAAAGACCAGCCCTAAATAATTTATGTGTCCAGTGCAAATACTGTATTCCTCACAGGCTGCCCAGTTCATCCAAACTGTACCAAGATGGGAAGAAGTAAAAATTATTCTGCTCTATATATCTGGGGTGAAGCTAACTCTTCACTTCAGCTTGAGCTGTTTCATTGTCCCGTTTTAGGTCATCCCAGGCAGTGAAAGTTCCTCACCAGAAACCCTTCCAATGTCCTGGATAAACAGTGGTAAAACAGCAACTCTTCTGGCAGCTGCTGGAGCAGAGAACTGAGAACCAATCTGATACCTCTTCACGGCATTGTCCCAAGCAGACACACCAGCTGACAAAGCTCTACACTGCAGGCTTCTGTGAGCTGCAGCTATGTCAAGAGGAAACAGCCGCTCCTCTGGGGTTGATTGAATTCCTCCAAGTCCAAGGCCTTCCCAGCCCCAGCTGCACCCACCTGGCCAGGCATGGCCTATGGGAAGGTTCATTCTGTATGGGAAGAAAGTTTGTCAGGCCTCTCACAGGTGCTTCTTGGATGCCCCTTACAGCCTTGCTGAGATCTTAGCACAGGTTCAGCAGCAGTGGCAGGAAGCACAGGCACAGCCTGGCACTGCCCAGCACCACGCTGACAGCCACATGTGCAGCCAGGGATGGACAATGCATCCCGCCTGCTCATCTGCCGTACCCAGCTCCAAGCCCTTCCTGCTGCAAACTCTCCTTGTCCTCTGGACTGCACTTTCTTCTTCCTCCACCCTAAAGATAGCCAAGGTCACATTTGCTGAGTTCCAAGATCCAAAGGAGCTTGCTTTGTTTCAGACAAGCCAGGGGGAGCAGACAAGAGAGAGTCAGTCAGTGTTATCACAACTAATGCAGCTCATTAGAATTGTTTTAAACTCTGAAAGCAAATGAATATCTAATGAGATTTCCCCCCAGGTGTAATTAGCAATAAGCTTTACATGGCTCTAAAAATACCCTCCAATTTTTTGAAAACCTAAATGCAGATGACTGGAAGCTCTAGTTACACTTAATGAACTGAACAAAGCACATTGAAAACTAAGAATATTTTAATTGTGTTTATTTAGCCTTCAGCAAAGGATCCAAGACATTTTCATAATCATCAAATTAATTCCAAAATGCTTCTTTGTAAGCTGGCCAGTGAGCAATGTCAATGTTGATCATATACAGTGGCCTATTTCCTGGTCAGACAATCAGTTTACTAAACAATGCATTATTCAAGAAACTGAATCCATCTCTTCACCATGCTTTCCCTCCCATTTCTTCCTCCCATGGGCTCTTCAGTGTATAAAAAGAGTTCATCAGCTCAAGAAGAAGCATCGCAGTTCTGGTTAGTGAAAATAATCATGATTAGGTATCTTCTTTCTCCATATTTTCCCCCAAAAGAATGGTGAGAAAAATCCTCATTTTCTGTAAGATTTACAAGAAGGTATTGCCTTGCACATTCACTTCAAATCAAATGGTAAGTTGACTTCATATGAGCACCCCTAATGACCAATCTATGTTGGCAACTGGGCCTGCTTATTAGGGCCATCTTCACACACAGCAGCTCCATGCCATTTTGCCATCACCAGTCAGCAACGCAAGTGCAAAAGAAGAGCAGGAGCTCCTGCCTCTTTCTTGAACACTCGCACTGCTGTGAGATCTTTTTCATTCAATAGTGACCACTGGAAGGAAGAGCAAACAGAGTAAAGCAAACAGAGCCGGAGTCAAAAACCCCATTCATAGAATAGGGGCCGAGATCTTCCATGGAAATTGTCAGTATTGTTCCACTAGAAAATTTAAAATGCCATCAATAACTCAGTTCCTTGCACCTTCCTGCACTTCCACCACAGATAACAGGAGTGCTGCTTCTTCATGGCATATTCAAAACTTCATCCACATGTCCATGAAGAAGCATGAAAGAGCAGGACAAAAGAAGGGACCATGGCAAGTCCTCCTTCAGCTTCTCTAATTGTGTTCCAGGAGTAGCCTCTGGAGCTCAGGCTCAGGCCAGAAAGTGGCCTCACTGCATTGCTTCACATTGTCCAGGTAGTCAGATCCCATTGACATCCCTTGTGTCTCCATGCCTGGCTTGCCAGCTTCCTCAGAAGCATTGCAAGGGAGAGTTAATTAATTCTGATCACTCCTAATAGTCTTCTAGGTCACAAATTGGTGATCCAGCTTCATTAATTTGATTTCTAACATTTCATCCTTTGCACTCTCTGCCCGATTAGCTGCTTGAAATTTAGTTTCAGTAAATGGGATGAGCAAGGCAGAAACTTCCAAAGAGATTTTCCTCACTGGCATTTGGAGGACAAGGCACAGCACAAAACTCCCGGCCTTGCAGCCACGCTGCGGTCATCTCAATTCTGCAAACTTCTTGATGATGGGGCAGCATGGCCAGGCTGCAGTCAGAGTCACTGTGCAGTGGAAGAGCTGACTCTCCTTACACTCAGACAGGCCTAAAGCAAGAAAAGCACCAGTGCAAATTGCACAGGAGAAAGACTGGTGCAGGAGGAGGATCAGACCACCAAATTTTGGAAAAGAATGAAGAATTATTTTCTCTTATAGTATTTTTAAATACAAAGCTTTACATAAAATCCATTTGTAGGTGTGTGTAAACAGAGATTATATATTCTGAAAAGTTCTCTTTCAAGCATCTATAGATGCAATGTCAGGAAACAAAGCAAATCATGTCAGCTGCGCTCTAGGGCAGTGAGAACCTGTGTGCTGCTGAATGCTGTGCCATTGTCTTACATCATTTTTAGACAGGTCAGTGCTGTAAGACCCCTTAAAAGGTTGATGTTGTAGGTGGAGGAAGTGAATACATTATCCTACACTTGAGATCTGTGTGGGGTTTAAAACCACATATTTTTTTAAAACCACAAATATGGGATATTTTTTTAAGCGACCCAAAGGTCATTAGGGCTTTGTTTGTGCTTTTCAGGTAAGAAGATCGTAATATGACATGTTGTATTTGTCTCTCTGAGCTAAAAGTCTTTGTTGTATTCCAATGTACAACATACATTTTCTAATGGGTGACCAAACTCAGTTCTTCCTTGGTAGGACCTAGTCCTTCTTCTCAATGAATAAAAGCTTCAGTGTACTTATACATGCCTGCAAATCAGTCCTGAACTCACAAACATCATTATTTCAGCTGAGGAGGGAAGAGGGCAGGAGTAGTATCAGCCATATTCAAAACGCAGCATGTAATTCTGTGATGCTGAGAAGGTCAGAGGAAAACTAGAAAATATCCTGTAGTCCCTGGTAGGTCCCACCTGCAAACTGCCTCCATATGGGTTACTGAGGAACATCTTCTAGCAGAATTAACCCCAAAGTTCATTGTGAACCTCAGCCCAAGCCGTTTTCAGCCAGGTTTGAATCAGAGAGGTGCACGTGGCTTTGCCACAAAACCACAAGACAGTACAAGTTTGGGGATATTTTATCAAACCTAAGCCAAAGTTTATCACAGCAGAGAAATGTGAAAGCAGGCTGGTCCCACCTGGCTTGTGGGTTTCACTGCAAACACATCACAGAGCTCAAGCTGCAAAAGGAAAAAGAGTTCTAAGGCCAAAGGAAATCTTGGGGTGAAAATAGTTTCTAGGAAATGAGTTGAAACATACAGATGTACACTCAGAGCAGCGCAACCTGAGAGAGAAAACAAACCCACAGCTGTGGCTGGAAAATAAACCTGCCCTGTCGGCAGCACAGCTTTTCACATCACAGGAGCCAATGAAAAAGTGCTCAAGTGTTCTCACTGCTCAGACATGTGCAACCTGGACCCTTCGCTGGGCTTATTGTTCCCTTGCAAAAGGCCCATTTATAGCAAGCCCAGCAAGCCTGAGAGGGGAAGGAGGACAATAGCAATCTCTCCCATTCAGCAACAGAGGCCTAGGAAATATTTGCTACTCCAGGAGAGCAGCAGAGGCGCCTTTTCAAAGCTCCCTTTGCTGGGAGCTGAGTGACAGCTGAATCACAGTGCTGCTTTCCAAGAGCCAGACCTCAGTAGCACTGCCAAGAGTGGCCCGTTGTATTCAGAGCCCTGACACAGCTGCAGTTACTGGGAGGTCCTGCCATTGTCCTCCCCCAGCAGAAAGATGTTTCTGTCCCCCCTTTATAGACCTCCATCGCTGCCCAGTACAGGCAGGCTGAATGAAAATGTCAGCAGCAAGCATCGAGCAGATGTGAGGGGACCATGCTCTCTGACCTGGATTCACCCATCACGTGGGCTAATGTGGCTAGAGTGAGAATAGCTTTATCAGACAACTTCAGGGGGATGGGATGCTGCCATTTGAAACAGCGTGAATGTGGGGCGCAGATCTCACTACCTCAGGAACGGTGCTTCAAGGGAGGCTGAGAGAAATTCTTCCAGGGAGATGTCCAGGAAGAGAGCATGCTGTAAGAGTGGAGCAGGATTCGTGAACTCAGAGGACATTGGAAACTCTCTCCATCTAATCCCACTCTTCTCTGCTACATAGTGCACATTGCTCACAACACAGACCCCACTTTTGGATGGTGGCTGTAGGCTTCAAGTCCAAGGTTTTTCAGAAATAAACCCCGAAATGTAAAAGTTCTAGAAAGCATTAATAATATAGTATCTCCAGGAAATACAGAAGATAGTCTGTGGTACAATTCTGTCTGCAGAATAATAGAATTAAATTTATTCAACACAAAAATAAGTGAAAAGAACCAGTTTCACAGTCCAAAGTAAATAAGATGCAGAAAAAAACAGTACTAAGAGAAAAATACCATACATGTTCAAAACAAATTTTAAGCAAATTTTGTCCCCATTATGTTGGCAACATTTCTGCAGTGAATGCTGGAACTGCAATTCATTAGCCCAGTGCTCACGTCGAGATCTTAAATATTCATCTGAAGTGCATCCAACTGTCTGATTATCCAGAGATGCAGAACCTGCCCCATCTCCGTGCACGTGCTGCCCCACCAGCACAACACACCCCCCTGTGACTCAGTGACTACCCGCGGCTGCTGCGAGCATATGGGCACAGATTTTCAGCAGCTGAAGAAAGGACCAAACAACACGATTGATAGTTGGGCAAGAAAAGGAAAGGAAGGGGAAAAGACCTGGGAGGTCTGTCAACAGGGCAAGCAGTGTGGTCCGGGGGGGATTTTACTTCATTTGGGAAACAACGGGACACTTACGGAAGGGACTGTGCTCCTGGGGATAGTACAGGAGAGCAGCTGCTTTACACTGTCAGCCAGATCAGAGACAATTCTGCATCCAAGGGCTGGATGTGAGCCAGGTGTACTGAATGACTACAGAGATACCTAAGATACAGGGATGGTAATCTCTCACCAGGTTTGAAATGCAGATGAGGGTCTGCAGAAAGGGCAGCAACACAAATATCTTGCAGCTGAGAAAAGCCAACTTTGAAGGGAAATGAGACAGAGACGAAGGAAATTGTCTAGGATTCAATAAAGCCTGAGAAAGCACAATGGAGAGTGTTTAATGCAGTCAGAAAGCAATTCCATTAGAATAATTCTACATTACAGCATCTTGTGCATCACTGCGATTTTTTTTAATGTTCTCTCTCAAGCAGTGGCAGAAGGCAGCATTTTGCAAGGTGACAGTGTGGAAAGAAATCTCATGTGCCAAAGTACTAAAGGCACGGGATCCACAGGATCCAGGATTCCTCTCAGCCAAGAAAGAAGCACCAGAGTCAGGCCAGGCAGGTGCAGGCACTGGCGGGACTGCAGGAAAGCTCTGTGGCAGTTTGTACCTGAAACTAAGCACTGTCAGGTGTGCAGGCAGGAGGAATAGCCACTCCATTCAAAGAGCTCCCGGGTAGAAGGTCAGTGCTGTGAGTGACAGAATAAAACTAGAGGGACGAAGCAACTTCTTACCCACACTTCAAAGCAAACAAAGTGCCAGTACAGGCAGCACAATGGGGCCATTGAAACCAGCGAGTGATAATGGGAGAGGAGGCGGCACCATACAGCTTAAAACCAAAGCAGATTCTTCCCAGAACTCACTCCCAGAGGCCTTACAAACTGAAGGGAAAAACAAGAGGGTAAAAATAGATTCAACTCTGATCCGCACTAATTGCACAACAGGGATAACAGGGATCTCAGAGGTGGAGATCATAAAGTGGCAGAGATTTAAAAGTTAAAACTGTAGCACCAAGAATTAAAACAGATGTTGATGAATCTGGGAACTACAACCTACAATGCTGCTTCTGGGCTGGCTGGGAACTTTCTCTGAATCCAAGAAGGGTTCTCCAAGGATTCCTGCTGCCTTGACAAATGGACCCCTTGCGAGGAAAGGGGGGTACATGCAGCCTATACAGCCACTAATCCTGGAGCAGAGAGAGAAGCATTCTGTTACTGACCCTGGCTGTAAACAGAGCAGTATGAAGCCTCCACCTCCGTCTTCTCACCATCTGTGTAGTTATCCTGATGAACTACAGTGCTTTCCAGCCCAGCAGGATTTTTCCATCTCTCAGTTCAAGGGACAGCTTATACTGAACACACAACTTGCTCTCTAACTTTAAAAGCTTGCTCTTCTTGTATCTGTCTTTGTTCTGATTTTATCTGCCTCAGAAGGCAAGATAATTTTGACTAACACAGAATAATTAAAATGAGAGACCAGAATCTTAAACTACTGACACCAGAATTTCTTCCAAGTTACTGACTTCTAAATGGGTTGGACACATTGAGGAGGAGGCTTGAAAAATGAGCATGACTAGCCCATGGGGTTTGGTGCGTGCACATGGAGGCACACGAGGGGCAGAGAATGATCAGCACTGCTCCATGGACAGGGAGTGCCCATCTAACTCCAGCCACAGCCAGTAGAGCTCCTGGTCACATTCTCCCATTTCTCACCAAAACACCGCAATGTCTTCCTACTCCCAGCAGAAGAGAGACCAGTGCCACAGAGCTTGGGCCAGTGCTCAGCATAGCTTTTTAGCTGTACATATAAGCAGGCTTGGAACAGGGGTAACCACAGCATGCGTTGCCAATTTCATGTACTAAAAACCAGTGACTCATTCTTCCTGGCCAAACCAATCACATGATAAAGAGGAGAGACAGACTTTGCTTTCTCTTCCTTTGCTTTTTGGTTTCTGATCCATTAGGCTGCGTTAATTTCATGCATTAATTCTGATCCATTAGACTGCATTAATTTCATGCATGAATTTTGCTCTCATGAGACCTCAGTTGGAGTATTGTGTACAGTTGTGGTGTCCTCAGCATAAGAAGGATGTGGAACTGTTGGAACAAGTCCAGAGGAGGGCCACAAGGACGATCAGGGGACTGGAGCACCTCCCATATGAAGATAGGATGAGAAAGTTGGGGCTGTTCAGCCTGGAGAAGAGAAGGCTGCGTGGAGACCTCATAGCAGCCTTCCAGCGTCTGAAGGGGGCCTACAAAGATCCTGGGGAAGGACTCTTCATTAGGGACTGTAGTGATAGGATAAGGGGTAACGGGTTCAGACTTAAACAGGGGAAGTTTAGATGGGATATAAGGAGGAAGTTCTTTACTATAAGGGTGGTGAGGCACTGGAATGGGTTGCCCAAGGAAGTTGTGAGTGCTCCATCCCTGGCGGTGTTCAAAGCCAGGTTGGACAGAGACTTGGCTGACATGGTTTAGTGGGAGGCATTCCAGCACATGGCAGGAGGGTTGGAACTGGATGAGCTTAAGGTCCTTTCCAACCCTAACTATTCTATGATTCTATGTTTTAAAAAGTTGTAGCATAACCACAAAGATCAGAAGTATCTTTTCTAAAATAAGAGCTCAAACTGCACAAAACTCCATTTCTTTCAGCATTTGGAAGAAAAAAGTCCCACCAAAACCTGTGGGACTTAGTCACACTACCAACAGGACACCAGGGCCCTCTTCCAGCACTCACTGCCTGATCTGAGCCCCTTCTTCTCAAGAACAGTTCTGCCTCAGGAATAATTAGGCAAAGTTAGAGAGCAAATCTACATGCTGCTGCCACTGCTGAAGCTTCCCAAAGCCCTTAAGAACAGAAGCATGATAGTTCTCTTGCTCCTATAAGAAAATATTTCAAATATTACATGTAATTGTACCAACTGGTGATGCCTTCTATACTAAATAGTCAAATAGAGCAACCACACTTCAGGAACTTAGGGAACTTCTTTCTGACATCACTCTTTCTCTTGTCGGGGAAAAAATGAAAGTTAACCTTCCTAAGAGAAGTATTAACTATTACTTTCACATAAAAAAGCCAGGTAAAAGAAACTGAACAACCACTAATGTGACAGCTATAGTACTGGGAAACTAAGCTGGCCATTGCTGGAGGTCATCACCAGAGTCCTGGTAATTAAAGAGAAGCTCAGATCTCCCCACATTCACAGCAAAGCACAAGCCTTCTGCTGAAGAATGGAGCATTGGGTCTCTCCCAGAGTCATACTAGATGTATGTGTACCTCAGAGTAGAGACCTATGTCATTTTTCTATGATTAACACATTTCTAATATGATCCAGAGAAGTCTGATGGGGAGACGGGGTTTGGAGGGAAATGAGGTGGTTTTGATTCAAGCTCTGGCTTCCATCTGAATGCTGTGGTCTGCTTAGAATGTCTGTGGACATTATTTTACTACACACACTCATACACAAAAAATCCCCAGAGGTTTTAAACCCTGCTTTGCAGCAGGACCCAAACAAGAAATGTGTAACCAGACTGCCAGGGACAGGTAGGCATCTCTGCAATGAGAGCTTTTATGGCTGGACAAGACAGGACAGAAGGGTGACACTGGAATGGGGTGCAGATTCCACCCCCTCTCACAGTCACAGCTTGCGGGGGGCTTTGTCTTTGCTGTCCTGTGAAGTTGCATGAAGCAGAAATTGCCAAGCCACTTCCTGAGTCACAGTTGCTACTGCCTGCACAAGCTAAATGTGTCTTGGAAGCCTCCCACTTCAGTGCTAGCCCTGGTCAGCCATCAGCCTTGTCTTGCTGCCATCTGAGGGCTCCCAGTGTTAGGTGGACTGTCTGTAAGCACAAGCACAACCATAAAGACAATAAACTGTGTGCACAGACACACAGGTTTTTTCTTATCCATCAGATTATAACTAAAAATATTTCAACAGCTGTTTCTTTTTTGCTGCAGGGGAACATGGGGAAAGGGAAGCACGTGGCCCTAGTTATTATCTTAAGGATACTTGCCTTAATGTTGTTACTAAAAGGGACAGACCTCATCAAAAATCTATGTCCTGCTGTGGGCTGAAGACTGGCAACTTTCCCCTTCCACCTATGAGCAATTCTCAAGCAGCCATCTCATGGTAGAGACACCTGAACAGTAGTTCTGCTGCCCAGTACCAGTGAATCAGTAGTTCATGGCAGGTTCTTTTCTCATTCTCCAAAGCACGACTGTTACTGAAAAGGCACAATCAGTAGAGCAAGCCCAGAGCCTTCAACTGGGGCTTAGGGAGCCACTGTTCCACCTTTCAGAAGATGCTGAGATCAAGTGGCCCCTCACACAATGCAGGCTCCTGGCAAGACCAGGCACTAACACCTCTATGCCCAGAGGTACCCTTTGGGCTTCTGCACTCACTCCACAAAGCCCATGCTGCCTCAGATCAAATAAAGAGAGTTTACAAGTGCTTTAGGACAAGTCTCCCTTAAACAAACCCTCAGCCTTGCTGCTTGCTTTAGGCTCCTCTGCTGCTACCCTGAAGGAGGTGTTTCCTTCATGCTGGTTCCTGGTGTGATGCCTGACAAAGCAAGGCAGCATCCCCTGTATTTTAACTGCCTAGTAAATATTTCAAATGCTTCTGGCTTAGAGTTCAAGCACTAGAACCAGTCTTGTCCTAGGATAAGAAGCTACCCCAGCCTATAAAGAGCAATGCCTTTCTATCAGAGCACATGAGAGAACAGTAGCTGAATGTCACCATTCTTAGCTAATTTGGCACTTCAAGCAGCAACAGGGCTTTCATCTCTTCATTATGACATGGTGAGACAAAAATTAGGTATCAATGAGTAACTAAGCTGGCTACAGAAGACAAACAAATGATTTCAGGCGGTTGCTTGGTAAGTGATAAGCCTTTTTGGGCACAGTCACCACCTGTGGCAAGCTTTGATTCACACATGAGATTATGGAAGAGAAAGCCTGGCAGAAAGCAGACACGTGCAAGAGAGTAGCACCTGATTTTCTTGGTACCTGGGGCAGCAAACACAAGTAAGTGCATCTCCTGTAAAGCCCCAGTGGGGCAGGAGGCAGAGGGGGTTGCACCAATGGTTTCTTTTTTCTACCCAAATTAATATATACTCTTTGCACATGTGCTCCTCCTTATTCCTACCCAGGTATACATGTATCTTCAATGCAATGGACCAAAACACCAGCCTGAGAAGCATTACCTTGGGGCAGGAAAATTAGGTAGTGGCAGCAATACAACAGCCTTACTGCTGTTCACAGAGCCAGGTCAAAAAGAGAAAAATAACCTGAATCAGAACCTGCTGAATATGTACAATGTGGAGAACATGGTTCAGCTTCAGGGAAGTGCAGCCAGGCTGAGATGCTTCTAAGGCCAGGAAGGAAACCTCGGTGCTTCAGCCCTTTCGCAGCAGGGCTGTGTATGGACCTGGCTCCTACTTCTAGAGGCCTGAACCTGACACAAATTATTCCATACCCCAGACTTCAGCCTCAGACCTCTTTGGCCTGGCAGCATCCTTCACCTTTAAGCAATGCTTAAATGTCAGATGGCTGCTAAGTCAGAGAGCAGCAGAGCTGTGAGCTGACCCAGCGCAGCAGAAGGTGAAGTCAGCGAGATGTCTGTCAACTTTTACTGCTGCTGTCTCCTGTCCAGCCTGAGCAGCAGAACCTAAACCAGCCAGTTTTAACAAGGGGTTTATTCGGACTTTACTAACAAACATAGTAGCCACTAGATGGCAAACTCACAGCCAAAACCGGGTACTGACTGCAACGGACTCCTCAAATGCCGTAAAATTAAGGGTGCAAAAGCCAACAGGAAGGGGGGGGGGACGGGGGGGGGATGTCACACACCAAACACGGCAGGTTCCTTCACCAGGTTCAGCTTCTTTGTGTGCTTCTGTCCCATCACTACACTGCATAAAGATGAGCCATAAACAGCATACTGTCAACTGTGTAACCCTTCTCCTGCTATTAATGTGGGATTTCCAACATCCCTGGCACAGTTATGGCAGAAGGGACAAAACAAAATTCCAACACATCCACTAAAAAACATATTGCCTCAGCCAGAAAAAACCTGCAGCCTGCAAATAACATGGCTAAGGGAGCCCAGATTGCAGATTATGTATTATTCATTGCTACATCACTGCAAGCCTCCAGCCAATCTTGTTTTTCAGTGTGGGTTGCAGGGAAGGTGGGGCCACTATGTAAAATAAATGATTCTTGCATATTAGCTGCATGTCTACGAAAAGAAATGAATTACATGGTAGCCAAAGCTGTACACAAGCAATCATCTTTGTCTTGCAAAGTGGCCAATTGTATTTTATGTCAGCCTGTTATTACCCTGAATCAGTTCTTGAGCAAAGATCAAAGCTGCTCTGAGTAAAGCAGTCTTCACTCATGACATGCTGATAATTTTGTGAAGCAGGAGTCCTTTCCAGGAGCTGGAGTCTCAGCAATAGGCACTGTTGTGTGCATGGATTCTGCAATAAAGCTGGGTCACACAGAGCCAAAATTTCAGCAAAGATACTGAGGGCAGCTCCTGCTCTCCCTCACACCCAGGGAGAAAGGACGCTCAAAACTGCTGTGCATCTGTAAAAATACCAGGGCAGCAGTGAGACAGTAATTTTACAGAAAGCTCTAAGCTTCTCGTTTAGCTATAGGGGGAAACATCCCTTACTTCAAGACTAACAGGAAACAGATATATTTTTAAGTAGTGCCCAAATATACAAATTGCAGTGATTTTACATGCTACTGCACAGGGCAGGACAAACTCTCAGGCAGTTCACTCTTCCCTTGAATGACTATAAAAAAGACTTGATCAAAACAGTTTTCATTTTAACACCAATTTCAGAAGCTCATTTTCCCAATAGTGGGATTGTTTGCTGTGCTCAAAGTAGCAGCAGTGCTGAGTACCCAGACTCAAATAGTCCTTTCATCCACAATTACTTCAGGAATGTCAGAAAATCATAAGCACACAATCCTGCAGCATTACTGAAAATATTTGCCTCATCCTGATGATACTATTTCACGCCCCTCAGCAAATTCAGCCTAAATATATAACTATAGTTGATCCTACCGATCTCTGGGTTTGTATGTGCAGAGCCATTCAACAGGAGAAATAATTTCCCCGATTACAGTTTCATACAACTCATTGATATATTTGGCACCATCAGTTCTGAATTACAGTAACTCCGTAAGATCTGTAGAGCACCAAACTCAGGGTTTATCTTGCCCATAAAACTCACAATAAGCATCTGCTCCTTGCAGCTGCGAGCCTCAGTTCCAGAAAAAGGTATTTTCATTGACCTACATTCCAAGAGTCAAAAATGAAGTACTCTGAGGTCCCCTCATATGGCTCATCCATAGATATCCTCTCCGCTTTGCCTTATTCAATTTCACAGATTTACTGGACAAATTCCTCCTGAAAGGGAGCTGTGCAACCTTAAGCAAAAGCACATTGCTCCCTTTTGCTGTTCTGGTTCTGCTGCTTTCCTGCTTTTGCCTTCACTGCTTTAAACTGTTGATGTATCTCAGAACCGTGTCCATTATGACCAGCATATTTGATCGGTTTGTTTCAGACCTGAGCATTGCACTTGACCATCTAATGAGCAATATTTGAGACATTTTCCAAACTTCCTGTCACCCACATTAGCTAACACACGAGTGATCCAGACAGACTCTTTTGTTCCGAGCAGCTGCGCTGTAAAACAGGCTGAGGATCTTTGCGGCCACAAACTGCTCTCTAAGGTCTCCCCATCCCCAGGCTGCCATATGTTGCCCCTAAGGTTTGTACAAACTCTTTCATTTCCTCTCTATCCTGTTGCATTTCATCAGGTTAAACTGAAAGCACACACCAGTGTTCCAAAGCCTGGTTGTTTGTGCTCCGTCTGCTCTGCTTGATTTGCAAAGGGCACACAGCCTTTTAGGGAAGTTCCTTGTATGGCCTCTCACCGAGATCTCAGATTTTGAGATTTCTCAGCCTTGAAGCTCTTCTACTTTCAAAAAACACTTTTGTGAGCATTGGAACCCACTCCTTTGGAGCACTGGAACTCTGGAGGTGTCACATTCAAAGCCGGCCATAGTAAGGACAGTGTTAGGTGGTTGGGCTGTGGTGGGGTTATTTCAGGTCAAAATCAATAAGTCAAAGAGATTTAGTTAAGGAAAACCAGCACAGAATTTTGAAACTGTCCACTGAGGTTGGAGAGACAGATCCAAAGCACTGGGAGCAGGCTTAGCTCCCTGGTATTCTGCTGACATGCTGCACAGCCTGGAGTTCATCATGACTTCCTATCTGCTTCTGCTCCCCCTCCATCCCACTATGAATTGTTCCCAACTCTGGGGACAATTAATCAAATGAACACTGGTGCCACTAAAGATAAAAAGCAAATAAAAGATGAAGGGCTGATTAAAATGAAATGCTGGTTGAAACACAACCCTTTGATCCCTGGTTGGGACTCCAAGTTTCAAGAATCAAAAACCCCAACATGATGAACAGCCAAAACTGGCACTGGATGTGGCTCCACAGTGAATTGGGTGAAGGAGATCTCTTCCACATTCCCATGTGGGAGCCAGGTGACAGAGGCGTGCATCACAGACAGGCCCATGATGTGGGCTCCTGCCAGGGATGGAGCCATTAAATGTCTTCCCTCTGCACCCAACAAATGTTGTCTCTGCCTCTGCTGAGTACGAACAAGGCTGCGCTCCCTCCTCTCAAGCAGCTTGCTACACAAAATGTAGCAACAAGATCAGTTACAGATACGCACAGAAAACATTGTCCTGGTTTGGACAGAAGAAAGTGACTTCTGATGATCCCAGCAATGGTAAAAGAGCTATGTCATGCCACACAATCAGGCTGCCAGACAAACACAGCATATCCAGCTCATCCGTAACAACTGAGATAAAGGCTTGCCTCAACAGCACATGTTGAGAAAAGCAGAGAGAACTATAGGTAGCAAGCAGCCACTTGGAAAGGCAGAGGCTGCACTCTACAGGGACATATGTTATTCACAAGAGGAGAGTGTGTGTCCTCAGTGCTTTACTGGAGGAGCCTGTGGGGCCTCGCAAACATGACAAGTAGCAATGGTGAGAGTGAAGAAATAGTCACAATCTCTTGAGCTCTGAATATGAAGAGGAGCCTCTTCAGTTCTTCTCAGTTTCAACTTTGGAGGCCAACAAGACATCAATACGTGTCAAGCTGAGTGTCAGAAGGATGCTAATGTGTATGTATAACCCAGTCTGACAGGCAGCCCCACTATCGGCAGATTTCCTCAACTCTGAACGGGCTCTTGCCATCCAGAAATCCTGCGCAGTCACTGTAGTAAGCTCACTGCAGAGGCACAGGGCATTTGACTGGCTGCACCGCACTTTCTGCACCTGCATTGTGCAGCACATGCACATGTATTTCTGTCTGGATGGGCCATACCTCCCCTCCATGACCCAGCTGGCTGCACCCTGCACTAACTGGAATTTGGGAAACACCGTCCCTGCCCAGGAGACACTGCTACACTGAAATCAGCAGAACTCAATCAAAATGCCACTTTGGCTATCACAGGAACTCACACCCCCTCCCACTGTGGGACAGCATATTTCTCATTTCTCTGAACAGTCCTACCAAATTCTAAAGCATCAGCAGCACTAAATTCTGCTCTCTTTTGGGACGGAGCCAAAGCTGTGAATGTAAAGCACAGGATGTGATTTCCTGCCCTTTCTGGAAAAGAAAGCTACAGTCCGAAAGGTAGAGAAAGAACTATTACTCCTAAAACAACCATTTTAATGTTGATGATCACATGATGCAGCTGCAGAAATACCAGTTCAATTCAAACAGAACTCGTAATGTGCTAAACATGGGGGACTGATGCTACAGAAAAGGAGATAGCAGATCCTGGTGCTAAGAAGAGGAATTACTATTCACAGGCCCCTGAGGAAAGATGCCTATAGGACCATTGCTCTTCTGACATAACTCTTTAATCAAGACAATACTAGAAAATCATAAAAAACTAATGGCAGATTCTCTACAGAATCTTCTACAGTTCTACTTTATATTGCATATATGAGCTGATTAGATGAGGAGTCATGGCCAACCTCATCTGAGGCCCTGCCCCCAAGCCCAAAGCCCAGCCTCCACCTTCTTATATTCAGTTTAATACATCAGCAAGGTGATGGGTTCTTGGAAAAAGAACAGGTTATGGAGTGAAAAGAAAACCAACATACAACCCCAGCAGGTTTATTTTTGCACAGGCTTTAAAAAGAAATGGAAAAACTGGCAGTGCTATTGAGTTAGGGCAGAGATGGGCTGTACAATTCCAGTAGCTACTGCCAGTTTAACCACAGTGAAACAGGATGAACAGAGGCCTTAATGTGGCTGACTCACCCTCATTACCTGACAGCCTAAAATGGTGTCCTCTGAGGAGATCAGAAAAATACATTTTTAGGTGTCTTAAGGTGTGAGTCTGTATGGATTACACAGCCCAAGCCACATGTGGCTGTTGTCTTCCATCTGTATGACGCTAAGAACTCTCCCGTGTGCAGAGCTCAGCAACTACTTTTGTTTTCAGAGTGTCTCCAACCATTTGCAAAAGACTGACAGACATGCATGCACAGACACACACACTGTCATGGGGACTTGCCGTCTGTTTTTTCTCACCGTGGTTTTCCTCAGCCTAAAACAAAAGCATGTTACGCTGTGCCCTTTGTGCAAGAAAACATAACACAAGAGTGTTTATTTGCCTATGAACACTGTAATCTTCATAGATCGATATTAAAACCCTTCACACTTCTTTTCACTGCCTAGTTCAATTGAACTTGGAAACTCCAGTGTATCTTGAGAGAGTGCTGAACAGCTGCAAACTAGCCAAGGGATCACATTCCCACAGATGGTATTAAGACTCCAGAGCCCTTCATGTTTGACTGTGGGATATGTACAGGTCAAATGAGAAGTTACACTGTCTGGGAAGAAAGTTTCACAATCCTTACAGACATTGCTAGTTGTTTTCACAGTTCTTTGATTTAATACCATTCACTTGGAAAATGCTATTTTACACGGGGGTTCTGCAGAGGTAATTCAAGGTCAATTAGCTTTCACCAGAGGCCATCTTCTATGTAAATTCTGGTAAGTCCAAAGATTATAACTTCTCCACTGAGTGATTAAACACAAGGTTTGACATAGTGTTTTCAGCACTGATCTGACAGGTTTCTCAAGAAATGCATTAGGTGACCTAGTGGTCAAAGGAGGGGATTAGAAACCAGGACCCTTAAACTCCAGTTCTGCTCAGTATTGTTAATTATGCTTTGCCACATTTCCTATCCTCATTTACAATCTGTCAGAGTCATACAGTGAATGTACTGGATGGGGAAGGAGGAGGATGTACATGATTGTTTGCATCTTGCAGGCATTATCTGCTATGGCCTTTGCCCAGCATCATGGAGTAAAGGTCAGACTGTCACCCTACCTCCAGCTCACAGCTCAGTGCTGGTGTGAGTGGCCCATGGCCAGTAACGTCAGAGCTTGTGCATGAAAAGGTAAATGGATCATGATGAACATAGCACCTTGCTCTTGCTTGTTATTAATAGTTCCACAAAGGATGCTACCAAGTCCAGAAAGACCAAAAATCATAAAAACACAGCATCTGCCTGACCAGAAACTGCTTCCATGTACTTACTGCTATGCTCAGTAATCAAGCAATATTCCAGAGTGTCAGAACATGCATTTCCAAGGTAGTGACCTTCCAAATGCTGCAGTCAGAAGCAGGACAAAACTTAGAAAAAGCAGATCTTTTCATGATGGCTATTTCAGAAAGCTGGTGAGCAAGAGGACCCCAGGTGCCCAGACCTTGGGCAGCGCAGGCACAATTCTATGTTCTGAAGCAGTAGCAGCTTGTTCAAAACCTGCCTGAAGAGATAAACCCTGGAATCATTTTTCATCACTTTGAAGTAAAGCTCAAGAGCTGCTTGGCAGACACAAGCTCTGGACTGCTAGGCAAGTGCAAGTTTTCATTGTCTGCCTGTGACTGAGATCCTTGCCTGACTCCCACAGGATCTTTGTTTCCCAACCTCATGTATTCAGCAGACACTGTAAAGGGCACAATGGTCAATGTGGCAGTCTATTTGCAACAGCCAGGGCAATAGGCAATTATGCTTTGGAGACAAAGTGATTGTGTATGTGAGAGTAAGAGACAGAGAGAAACAAGGGAAAAAGAACTGATGGGAGCACCAGGCAATTTCTCAAATGCCCTGTGTTCCAGAGACAGAGCAGTGGGCCACCCCCTTCCTCAAACTTCCCAAAGCATTCATGGCCTTCAATGAAAGTGCCACCTTCAAAACTGAAGGAAAGAGGTAAGCACAGATGCAGAATGAGATCTACTGGTGATTGAGTACTACAGTATTCCTTGACACCTGCAATCCACCCATATTATGCTGGCATGTCCTGGACATGTACAGTTCAGAGCCCATCTGAGTGTACTCCCACTCAGGGCTGTCCCCAGGATGCAGAAAGACAAGAACCGTCTAATCACATCTGGATAGAATATCCGCACTGCAGCAGAATGGGCAATCTCAGAGCTTTCCAGTGGTATTCACAGTGTCTTTCCTCATGTGAGCTTCCAGAACTAATCACCAGTGTATGAATTTGGCTTCCAATCCCTTTCCCCAGCTGACAGGAATTGATGGCACCAACTGCCGTCACCACGAGAAATAAGTGATTCCTTCACTAGCATGGCAGACATATGCCAGCTAGGAAGAGAAGATCTGATCATCAGACTTGCTTGTTTTGGCTTTTCAATGCACAAAAGGCTGTTTTTCTCAGAATTAGGGTGACTGCGACAATCTGTTTTTAGACAGAGTTAGAACCACAAGATAAAAGAGGCAGAAATCTTCTCATCTGCATATTTATCATCAAAATGCAGCAACTGCATAATTTAAGCTTAGTGTTAAAAATATTGTATGTATATTTTAAGGTTTTCCTACTCAGGTGAAAAGGAGACATGCTTTCACTAAGGAGGTTAATTATTTCCTAATGGTGTGAAAACAACAACAACAAAAAAAAAGGAATCAAAAGGAATTTTCTTACCCTTCCCCCTACCCTGAGGCACAGCAAAGAGGCATCTCCGTCCATATACTTCCTAGACACATACAGAAAAATTGCTCAGAACAATAGAGCAGAGGTATGTGCTGGTAAGTGGGGTCCTGCTGTCAAAGGTGCAAGTTCCAGGAGATCTGTGGGTAGCAGAAGCATCCTCTTTCACCTGAGAAGGGAAGCACTCCCATAGGCAGGGGATGGGTGCAGGCACCAGCTGCCTGGCAGCCTCTGCCAGAGGGGAGGTTCTCTGATACCAGGGCCAGTGGTGTCACCTAGCTGGGTGAGCACTGCACACAGCCATCTCCAGCAGCGAGATGCCAAAGCTGCCTCCACTGAGGTCCTGAGCAGAGCCGAGCCAGGCTCTGGCTGTCCTGTGTCATCCCCCCCACCCTGAGGGGAAGAACAGAGATGCTATTCACTAGGCCAAGCTCTGTAGGGAAGAATGAACTAAATACATGCTGTCTCTGCAGTACTCATTCACAACTGAGCTCTCCCAGTGTTGCCCTGGAGGTTTTCTCATTGTTCCTGCGTATTTCTGCTGTATATGTGGAGCCTCTATATTCTGCAGAGCTGAAGTAACTAGCTAACTGCACATGAGATCAAACTTCTTAGCAAGAGGACTTCTTCACCCAGAGTTGTCCTGATTTATCATTGGTTTTCCCACTGTCTGCTTCCTTAACAGAGATGCTTTTCTGTGGCCTATACTGCTGTCCACATAAACATGTGATGTCCCCAGACAGGACCTTGCTTTCAGACTAGGAAGCATCCTTTCCTGTCCAGCACTGCCCAGGCACCCCACGGCACAATCAGTCACTGCTCAGACATGTCTCTGAGAGCCTGGCATGCAGAGTGGGCTGGCCATGGCCACCTGGTGCTCCCCCAGCTGACACAGCTTTCCCATGCTCTCTGCTGGCTGACTTTGCATCCTCCCATGGCTATACAACACACTCTGCTTCAACAGCCCTGTCCCCCAGAATCTAGTCCCTATAACTACCTGATAGGCACATGTGCTTCTGCTTCAAGAGACAAGCTAGAAGGGCAATGTGTGACAACACACCACAATCTGAAGACAGCCAATCAAACCAATAAATCCCCACTCGCTCCCCAACAGCTGTAGCCCAATTAAACTCAACAGTTCACAGGTGTTCATGTAATGACTTTAACACAAAAAAGCACCGCTCCCTTTAGGGGCCTTTAAAAAAATTTAGAGCTCTTTAAATTTTATATACCAACAACATCAAACCAAAGTAGGAAATAATAAAGAAGTAAAGGAGATAGAGCACAGAAAATACACACAGTGTCAGCATCAGCAGCAGCCTAATTAAACAATAGCCAACAGGAAAATGCACATTCTGCTCACTCAGCCACAGCCCTTGTTGAGCTCTGTGTGCTGGACGCAAAAGCAGTTTTCTGTGCAGCCTTTTCAGCACCGTTGCACCAGCCACACTTTCATTCATGAAGCCCCTGTGCCTCCCCAGAACAAAGCTGTGAATGAACTCATGCTAGCAAAGCAAAGCCCTGCATCTAGCATTTCTCTCCAACTCTTTGACTCCCTCCTTCCCACGAGGTCGAGACTGGGCTGCTCTCCATGGTGTGCCAGGCAGGCAGAGCTGCACACCTCTGGAAGTGACTAATGACCCCATGATTTTCTGTGGCCTTGCACCACATGTTAGTTGATCCAGGGAACCCTGGTGAAGCTGACACCCTTGCTGCTCAGGCTGTCTGCACCATCTGTTTGCCCTGTGCCAGCAGCAGGTTTTTGCTAGGTGCCTCCTCACTCCTGGGTTTTGTTGCCAGCAGTTCTGACCACATCACCATTATTTTCTTTTGTAGTTTTCCCATAGATCACAGGTGTTCCCTCTCCTTTCAGCTCGCCTTCATCCCCCTCATTCCCACAGACCTACATACGTGAGCAGTGTCATAGCAATTTCAGGATCAGAGCTAGGAGCTGACATGTCTACTAATTGCAGGAGAGATGAGGAGACAGAAAACACAATTTTCGTGAACCTAGAGAAAAAAGCATCAGGCTGGAGAAGAACGGCTACTTTGGGGAACCTACAGGGCTCTGAAGAGGCAAAGGATTTGCAATACCTTGACTTTGGGGGAAACTCAGTCCAAGACTTCTTTGTTGCTGCCCTCGGCTTGATTATATGAAAAGGTGCTGCTCTGTTGTAAGTCAGAAGGTCCTAGAAGGAGAAATCAGTTTCTCTCCATCTTACTAAAAACCAAGAGCTTAAGAAACTGAAATACTTTGAGGCTTCAGAAATCCAGCTACAACGCTAAAATAATGCAAAAGAATGTAATCTCCCTACAAAAGACAGATTTACAGAGCAGTATGGAGGTCTTCACAGCTATGGATCTTATTCATGCACATACAGCACCTAGCACATTGGGCCCCAACCTGGGAGATTCCCTTAGGAATTACTCTAATATAAATAGTAAATAAATATGAATAATTATCTGAGGATGATAACCAGTGATTTAGATATGAAAAGGCCCCAGGATGCAAGTGCTAATCTCCTGAGATACTCAGCCATCCTTTCAAGATGCATGAAGACATGTAAGTAGGCTAATTACAAAGGAAAATGTCTCTTGTATATAAATCTCATCTATATTCAGAAGTGATGCAAAACCAAATTGAGAAGATACCCAGGAAAAGTTCAATGATGTTGCTGGGAAAGGTTAATTTTTAGAGATTTTTTTAAGATAACCCAGAAGAGCCTTAAATATAAAAATACTTAAAGCTTAAATAGCAACTACAAGTGTCACAGCAGAAAGGCACTCTAAAAATGAATAGAACTATTGAACTGTGGAAGCATCACAGCAAAAAAACACAATTTCATTTTCTTAGTTTAGTTTCAATTTATAATTCACACAAGTAGCTTAAACACGTCGATTTGAGATCAAAACAGAACTGCAGGTTACATAGCATCTGTTCTATAGGAGGGTGCTGTGTGCACTGAGATAATTTTAGATGAACGTGTTATAAACAAGATCTGTGGAACATTGCAGAGTAGCAAGTTTTCAGAGAGAAAAACATACAGTTTAAATGCATAAATTGTTTAGAATGTTTCGCATGTGGTTGTAAAGCAATCAACCAAGTAACCTGCTTCCCAGAGCAGGACAGCTCGCACAGATGAAAGAGTAGCTTCCTCTGTATTTACTCTAAGACTAGTTCAGCTTTCAGAGGAACGTTTTCTTACTCTGTGCAAACTTGGTAATCATGAAGATCATAAAGATCACTGCGTTTTTCTTCTCCAGCGCCTCCCTGAGCTGCTCCTGAAGTATCAGGCCTGGTGTACTCTGGCTGGAAAAGGCCTACTGATGATCAGCTTAGACCTCTCCTGGGACATGCTGGTCAGCACAGACACACACTTTGATACTGTTATTTTGGGATATGATTAGTTTTGCTGGGAATTACTAAGGTTACAGTTGTGTAAAGAAATAAACACTTTATTCCTTCTTGGGGAGGGCAGTTTTGGAGAGACTCAGGAATCAAGCTACACCACTGGGGTGCCCTTCCAGAGTCATTTATCCACACATTCTAAGGACATCAGGTTGCTTGTTCTGCCTACAGCAAGGCAAACAGTTTTGGGTACCACACTCACAGGACTGGTTTCTAACAGGCCTTCCTATTCTAGACCTAGACTGAACATCCTCTCAGCACTCCAGTGCTGGGTCATCCCTGAGCACACCTTATCAATCCAACAAGCCCTACATAAACTCAGAGGAGAATAAAAAATTTGCTAGAAATGTAGATTAGATAAATGCTGGACATTTCTTTTACAGTTCTTTTTTCAGCTCTATGAAAAAGAACAGGGGTGTGTGTAACATAGGAATTCCTGACATACTAAGCATCAAACCTAAAAGAGAGTTCATGATAATGGTGTAGTTCAGGTCAGAAAAAGGCATTTCATATGTGAATGCAAATGACAATGCATGAAAATGTTTTTTTCCTTTTAGAGACAAAAAAAAAAAAAAATTAAAAAAGAGCGTGAAACAACCTACACAGTGTAAGGCAAAAATCACCTCAGTGGGTTCATAATCCTCCCCAGGCTGCAGTGGAACCTCTCCCTGAAACATTTCCTCCTTTGCTGGGTTATTTATGGTTTGCTTTTTAGCCTGACTGCAGCAACTGACACCCTGCAAAGCATCAGTAAGAAGGGAAAGCAGCAAGCACCAGTTCCCTGGGAGATACTCTAACCTTCTGACTCCAAAGCAGATGCATCTCTTATCAAGCCATCATCACAACTCACTACAGGAGCAACATACTGTTGCAGTACTCATGACTGACTCCACAGTCACACTGCACTGCTGAACACAGTGCCTGCAGGCACTCAGACTACAGGGAGGAGGATGCCGGGTGGACTAGTTCAGCTCAACATCAGTGCTCAGATGACCCATTCTGGAGGTGTACTGATGACTGCAGTGCTTTATGAGTTCTCACCTCAGTGAAACCTATGCTGAACTGTAATATTTTCCATCATGTAGAACAAGGGTTAAGTATAACCTGCTGTGTTACTAACAGCCCACTCCCACTAAAGCACAAGAGCAGCCAAGCCCTTCCTTCTTCTGCACAAACTTTTCCTGCCATCCGTGAGCCTTCTGAACTGAAGCCAGACACAACCACATCAGGCATGCTCCATTCAGTGGATGAAGCTGGCTCTGTTTTACTTCTACAAAGACCAGCAAGAGAGTCCAGCAGCTCTATTCTGCCCTACGGAATGGAGACACATAGGAGACACATGGGTTTGACTATCTCTGTAGAATGGTCACCCTCTCATTGTGACCTCTGAAAATTCCCTGCTACAACTACACAAGAAAGCAGAGTGCAAGGGAGCATCAGACATCAGTACAGAGCCTAAGCAGCATTAACAGGGACACATACTCCTTCCTCAGCGAAGTACAACTACCCAACGGGAGCACTTCCAGTGGAAGATGCAGCAGCCTTGCTTCAGCAGAGCTCTTCTGCAGAGACCAGAGGTGGAAGGGAGATAGATCAGTGTGCATGATGAGAACATACACCTCTTTGCAGTCAGCACTGGTCTCCTGCAGTGCTCTGTATAGGGAAAAATTACATCTATGCTGCAAACCAACAAAAAATTGCAAGTAGACTACCAGAACAGTTTGTCCATGAGGAGAAGGCTCTGGGTATGGGGTAGAGCAAGGCAGCAATGTCTCTTGGCTAGACAGACTCTCCACTGCTCATGCGTTTGCAGCCACCCACTGGCTCAAAGACCAGGCTGTGGAGAGGGTAAGATGCCCATCTGCTGTTTGCACCGGCTGCTCACAGGGCATGCTGTGACCTCCTCCCACCCTTCTCCAGACACCAGCCGCTTCCATACATTCATCTCCTTGCATGCTGAGCCAATGCGCTGTCACTCACAAAGTTTATATTTAAATAAGCCCTTCTGTTGAACTCAGATTAAATATAGCCTGTTTGAATCTGATACCATGAGAGAACCAAGGCTGGAGGCAAGAGGGAGAATGAGGAGGAGATCACAACTGAACAAATATGTTTAAAGCTGCTAAGTTAACACCAGGCTGCACATCTGACTCTGGTACATGCTGGGTTTGTTTCTTTTCAGCTCAGCTATAGTATTAGTTGCAGTGAGGTCGCCCTCGCATGTCCTTCTGCTTTATGTCTCTTACTAGACAGACACACACAAATCTTCACATTTTACAGACAGAATGAAAATTCAGACAAACATTTGTCTCCCTGACCTGTCAGCACTTACAGCAGTGCCTGACTGACAGAGGCACGAGTGGGGAAGTCAAGACCTCTACAAAGGCAGGTACCTCAGGACTAATTTTAGAGTCTACTGACAATAATAACAATCAGCTCTTAGCTAATGTCACAGTGCAACAACAAAGCCTGCAGCAGCTTGTGCTTCCAATTCAGACCAAGGACTCATTCTGGGCTCTCTCCTGATGTGGCTTGCCCTCACAGGCATTTTTCAAGCAGTGCTTAAAAGCCGGCTCGGGAGAGTGGCCTGCGTGGCTGCATCTGAGAAGGGACCAGCGCTGAATGTGCATAACAGCAAAGATGGAATTCAGGAGCCCAGGCATAAAAAAAACAACCAATCAACTAACCAAAACCAAACCAAAAGAGTGAGCATTGCAGTAAAGGGAGGAAAGTTGTACCACTGTGGTAAATGAGTTCACAAGAAGTAACACAATAAAGTTAGAAACAGGCCTGTGGGACTCAGGTGTTCAAATCCACTGAGCTGTGTGCATAGTGCCCTAAAATTTCTCTTTAGACTTCAGGATGAAGAGCTTCTAGCAGCCGAACAGATTTCATCCAGCTCAGTCAGCCGTGAAAAGCCTCATCAGTCATCACATGATAACCTTGATTGAACAATTCACACATATTTAAGAAACCAGTCCCATTAATTGCATTGTAAGGAATCAAGCCAAATTCTTCTGTTTCTGTCCCAATATCCTATCAGCTAATCCTAACAGCTAGTCCAGATCTACTTTGGTAGATCTACTTTGGCAGCCAGCTTTGGCTGCCAAATGCCTAAATGGCCACTATGTTTCATTACAAGCTGGGCCAGGGCAAGGAGAAGCAGAGGCAAAGAGGGAAAAGCATGCGGAGCAAACTTCCTGGGCTTGAAAAGGTTAAAGATGCTGTGTGTGCCAGTGCCTATAGCCTGTCTCCAGTCCTGATAAAACAGTGTGCGCTGAAACCCTGCTTTGTCCCTCTGCAATCTCTTCAATTATTTTTTGTTTTGTGTATTTTACAAAGGATAAATCAGGGAACATTTCAAGAAATGTTTTCTCATTCTAAAACTTATCAAAATATTGCTGACACTGATCCATGGCTGGGAATGTCATTCCTGAATAAACATGATGTCATTCTCATTCCATTCATACTTCTCCTGGACAGCTGCTGTCAGCCTCAGTGAAGAAAAATGCCACCTCACGGGTGACAGCTGCCAGTTGAGGTACTTTGTGTATCAGCCACCATAGGAAGGGGAAAAAAAAAAAAAGAGCCAGTCATGCACATGCTATTTAAAGTATGTTGCATCTTGATGAGAAATGCAAAAGTTAATATGGAGCAGGTTGCTCTGTGTCAAAATCTGGACAATGAAGGAAAAGGAACTTTCCTGGCCTCACCTTTCTAAGGAGCAAGGCTCAGACAAGGTCCTCCCTCCTGCACTGGATTTGCTTTAAAAACAAAACCAGTGCTGGTTAAGATGTGCTTTGGTTGCTTTACTTTTCCTTATTTTAATTTAGGCCTGAGAAGTCTTCTAGAGCTTTGTCCCTTAGAGGGGACAAAGAAGTGCATGAGCAGACCCAGTATGGATGCTCACCATGACTTACACCATGTCCCAGAAAATACCCTGGAGGTGACAGTTCCAGTTTGGTGTCATCTGCAAACTTTCTGAGAGTGCATCTTTGTAAGAGCTTGTCACTTGGCAAAGCAGATAACCCTCAGGGAGCAGACCTGGCCCTCCACACCCAGCCATACTTAGAAGAGACTGTTCATGTCAAGGGCTTAGTCAGATTCCAAAGGGAAAGCACCAGAGCACCAGCAAAGCTGTGGTCCAGTATGCAATGGACAGGCACATACAATACTTTGCAATCACTCTTAGAAGGCTTCCAGGACACAGGTAAACAACAAATCAGAGCAGCCTAAAGATTATTTTGACTTGCCACGGCAGATTTTGTTAAGGTCCTAGGCAAAAAGAAACTCAAAACATAATACTTTAATTTCCTCCTCCACCAGTAGGGAGAAAAATGAAGACTTTAAACACCACAGAGCTCTGATATTTCCTGATGGAAATTGGTTTGAGGCAGATCTAACTGCAACCCTTGCACCGACCTATTTTGTCTCACTCTGTGAATGCATGACATGCACTTCTGACCAGTTTACTTGCCATGCAGTGATAGTACAACATGCAGATTTATAACAAATCATTGCTTTTTTCCAGTACCCCAATTATATTTACAATTTTCTGGCAGCCACATCTCCTGCAGTTGCTCTAGGAATTGTTCTGAGCTGGTGTAGCTCTTCAGTCTTGCTCCAAGCATGGAGACAGTCAATCCTTGCCCCAAAGAACAGCACAGACTAAATCTGTGTTCTGTTCCTTCTGGCCTCCAACACACACTGCAGCTTCAGTGTCAAAGGGGCAGATGTATAATCCGGGAAGCTTTCCAGATGCATCTTGAGCAAAGCAAAGCATTGTGAATCATTGGTACTAAGCAGGCTCTTTCAATCTGTCACAGTACCACTGGCAGCACTCAGTACGTGCTCACAGTATACCCAGGGTAGGAAGCACCTCATGAAGAGGACACCAGTATTCACCAGATACTCAAAGAACGAATAAGTAAGTTATCTTCTCTTGCATGCTGTGGTGTTTCGTCATGCAGGCTGTGCCCCAGCAACCCTGCTCTGCCCCAGTTGCCACAAGACCATGCTAGGCATAATCTGCTCTGTAGCCGCAAATGCTGTATTAATAGGTTTCTTGATATTACTGGGCCATCACTTTAACTTTTATCACTTCTCCACTCCCATAAATGCTCTCAGGTGCTCTTACAAAGAGTCTGTGCAGATTGCCAAATAGTGGAGAAGAATGACAATGACATGGCCTCTGGCTCTCCCCTGAAACAGCAGCTTTTCTGTCATCCCCTGGAAGTGCTCCAGCTTCTTTACAGCTCTGGAAACATGGCTCAAGCAAGGTTGGCAACACATGTTCCTCTGTGTGAGACATTACTGTGATTCTGGAGCCTGCGATGAGCCTGTCAGCTACCATTCTGCTAGGAATACCCTATCCCTGGCTCCTCTGCTTTCAAATTCAGTCTGTTTTAGGTTGAGTGAGAGGAGCTGTCGGGTGTCTTGAAAACCAATAGCAGCTTTTGCTTTAATTTGCATGCCCAGTATTGAAATCCTTTGTCACTAACTCAAATGGGCAGTGGATAAAAACTAAGTGAAAGATAATGATGAAATTCACATAAATGCATGAAGAGAGCATCTCTGCACCTAACCTCATGCTCACCAATGCTCTGGTGCAGATTTGTTGTGTCAAAGCATCAGAAAATGAATGGATATCCAGCTTGCTGGACCCTCCTGATCCAAATTACTTTTATCAAGTCTCCTCACAGGCTGTTCAAGTGGAAAGTTAACAGTTCTTTCTTCAAGCTGCTTTCCTCTGACACCTAAGCACACCAACCTTCTGCTGGGACTGTCCTCCAAGCATGTCCCATACCAGTTGTTCTAATATTTGGAAGAGAGAAAGAAAACCTCCATGCATGCCTTTGCCTGGCTGTTCTGACACAGACATCCGCTGCTTCTCACCTTTTCCTCCCGCTACCCTCTGTATGACCCCTCATTCCCTTCCCAGGTTTCCCCTATGGTCTGCACAGCAGATAAGCACCCACACACCTCACGCCTTGGGCAGCTGAATCGCCCAGAACCCTCCGGCACTCTCAGCCCCTCATGCTGTGAGGCAGGAGGAGAATAAGGGAGCTCAGGGACTTAAAAAAGAAAGGCACAGTGCAGAGCACCTGTACTTTCACAACACTTTGTTTTAAATCAGCATTAGCAGAAGTAAAGCCAAACTTTTCCGCATGTGAAAGCCCTCCCCCGTCTCACAGAAGCGCTCCCTGCTGCTGTTTGTCCCACCTGCAGCAACAGATCTCCTTGGTGACACACACCAAAGCCCAATCTCACTTTTCATTACAGACCATGCCCCTGCAGCCTGGCTCTCAGCAGCCCATGCACTCCACACAGACAGCCCCCAGCAGCACCCAGACCCCCATGGCCTCAGCCTGCTCTGTGCAGGGATGTAACCCTCAGGCAGGCACCCGCAATGCAGTCACCACTCAGAGCTTATAACAGAGGGGACAGCCCAGAGGGAACCAGCACCACACTCAGTGCACAGTGTGCATGCATTAGCATGGCATGATCCTGCGGCAAACACATCCTGAGGGGCAAAATGGCGGCTCCACCTGCTCCGAGCCCCAAACGCCTCAGGCTCCTCTTCAGCCTTACCTGGCGCTGCCTTCTGGGTGATGTTTCCTCCCATGGCGCTCACAGGAGACCTCCTGCTCCACAGAGTCCTCAGCCAGCACCATCTGTCCTCGTCTTCATGAGGAATGAGAATTCACCTCAGGGGACACAGCAGCAAAATGGCTCCCACTGTTCCCAGCAGTGGAGCCTCCTGGGTGAGAGGTCACTGTCCTCAACCAAATCCTGGGATTTCCTCCACTTTCAAGGGTAAAACATTCCCATTACAGAGGCATCATCTCACCGAAAGCACCTGAGGAATGCCCCAGCTTCCTCCCAGCAGCCTCTGAGGTACCCCAACACCTCAGTCCTCCGAAACGCTGTTACTTGGAACATGGCTACCTCAGACCTCAGCGGTTGCCCCAGAAACAGCTCCTATGGACACCCGGTGCCTGTGGGCAGCTCTGTGGTGCGATGGGGGCCGCTGGCCAAGGCCGGGGCTCCTCAGAGAGGAGCCTGCGTGTGCAGCTCCAAACCTCCCAGAGCTCTGCCTCAGGACGCAGCGGGGCCCTGCCGGGCTGTGCCGGGGGAGCAGCAGCGGCCCTGAAGGAGTCCCTGTGCTCAGGAGGCCGGGGGGGCGGCAGCGGAGGGGGCATCGCCACCATCCTTTCGCCATGGAGTACCAAAGATGGATGCTGTGGTACAGGAGTTGCCGCCACAGCTGGGCAAACGCTAGTGCAGTGCTGTCCCCAAAGCCCAAAATGGCCATCCCAGAGTGCCAGCACCAAGTCCCGAGGCAGGGACAGCTTCCTCCGTCAATAAGGCACGACAGAGCAGCAAACCTTAACAAAGAAAAGCTCTAGAAAGGAGTTAATTAAAGAGTTCCAGTTCCCTTCAACGCAGACCTCAGTCCTTTGTAAGCGCAAACCTAAGCCCAAGCATTCCCACTGCTAATTATGAATAAGTTGAGGAGCCCTTTGATACGGCTCCTGCGGTTCATGCTGTTGCCACATAGTGCAGCCAACACCCAGATAAAGCCACCGGTGTGTTGGCTGCGGGCTCTCCCCTCCCTTGTTCTGTTCATTTACATTGCTTGCAAGCTTTAGCAGCAGTTGGTGTATGTCCAGAAATAAAGCTGCAAGTGCTTTCTCCAGGGAATTCCTCAGATTGTGCCATGTGAACCTGGCCCCGCAATGGTGACAGGGACGTCTGGGACATTTTTGTCCGATGAAGGGTTCCTGTATTTGTCTCCTAAACAAGTGAGTCCACAGGTGGAAATACAGAGCATCCAAATACATGTAAAGCCATGGCTGCAGTGTGTGTTCCCTCTTCGACAAGATCATCTCGCAGGTCCTGGCTGTTGCAGCGTGCAGTTGGGTTTTGCAAGGAATTACACGGTGATGCACTCCCTCAAGGAAGACATCATTCTCTGACTGTACTTCAGAGGCCACCTCTGCTCGAGGGCTGGCTGAGGGATGTGCCAAGTGCTGGAATATGTGGTCATCTATTGTGGAAACGGTGAGAAGGTGACAGCAGTCCACAGACTAATGGCTCATCTCACTGCTCAGTGACAGGTCATCCAGCATTGTTTGCTAACACCAAGTCCATAAGGGATGTTGAATTAGGACCCAGTGTCAGTGGCCTGAGCTGGCAGCACAGCTTTCTGCTGGAGGTGAAACTCAGTACATAGTTACTATCACAAAAAGTAGAATTCTGGACTTTAGTTCAATTTCTGGACTAAATGATGCACGATAACCATCAGCTGAAGATTGCCTGGATCAGCGTGAAATAAAACAAAGCATGTCACAGATGTGAAAACCTGGAGCTGTCTTCTCATGTACTACCATACTCAAGGACTCCTTGCAAATAGACTCTTGCCAGCAAGTTACAATAAGAGATCTCCTTACACCATTTGATTAGGTTTAGCATAGGTACCAGTATGTAGTTTTGTCTGGCATTGATTCTCCCCCCAAAAATCCCTGTGAGAACACTAAGAGCAGTTGTAAGATATTGCCTTGGGTTTGCTCCAGAGAGGTGATACTGTCTACCTGTCCAGTCCAATAGACAACACTGGACTTGGCCTTCCAAGCTCAGCTAATCATGGCCAGCTGCCAAGAAAGCCTAATCTGAGGATCTCACTGGAGCATTACTAGGAAGCAGAGAGCGTTATCTGTGCAAGGGAACAACTGCTTCAAAGAAGAACAAAAGCAGAAAGCAGAAAATTAGAGCTTCAACCATAAAGTTCAAAGAACTCTGGGAAAAAGCATGAAAAATAATTTTGACACTTTGAAGTAGAACTCAATTGTTCCATTAAACTGTATTTTTAATAAAAAATAACAATAACAGCATTCCAAATATCTATTTTATAAGCTTTACTAATGTATATTTTTTTAATACATGTCAGAAATTCTTACTTGAGGCAAATGCAATATTTATAGAAAGCAAGAGACTTCAAAACAGCTCCAGAGGCTTTAAGCTCTCGATTTATTCACAGATTTAGAATAACTCGGGAATACAAAATGACAAAATGTACATTTTTTATATTGTTTACTAATGTATTGTCTCTTGTCCCTGATCCGTCATTTTCCTGACTGGAGGAAACACATTCAGCTTCTTCACTGCCTTTAATGCTACACTCTTCTGGAGGGAAATATTCCCATTTGGTGAAAATCTATCACAATTCTGTCTTGCAGAATATCACTCCCAGAGAATTATGTGAAGATCATTAATAAGTACATTTTTGCAATGACAGTCATTTCTTCTTTGCTCGTGATTTGTATCTATTATTTGCCTCACCCTCTCCAGTTCCCGGAGAAGCTGCTGGTGAGAGTAGGGACCAGAAAAGGCAGTGCAGCTTCAGACCAAAGCCAGAATGGAGGTTGGCTAGTGGCTATAAAGGTTAACAAGATGTCAGAAGTCAGTTAACCCCAGTTAGACACCTCACTGCTTGTGGAAAGATGCTCTCTGTCTGTCAAAGGCCACTTCCACGATGTGTTGGCAGAGTTTGGAAGCAAGGAACATGCTTTCTGGAGGATGGCTTTGGGAGCCAGCAGGTCTCTCCTCCCCGCTCAAACACTGCCTGGCTGTGTGACCTCATGCAGGCCACAGAAGCACATCACTCCTGAAGCTGATCCTGAGTGGAAGAAAGGCTCATCCTGTGCAGCGTCCACTCACTGCCCCTGCACTGTGTCTGCTCACTGCCTCTGCACCCAACCCAGTCAGACACTGCTGAGGGATGCCACAAGCTGCCAACCAACAGAGAGTGGGTAAGAAGATGAGAAAGCAGTTAAAATACTCTTTCTGTTACTGTTGCAAATCTTTAATTTTTCAAAACCAACAATTCCGGACCCACAAAAGCGCATTGTTTAAAAAATACCAGACATTGGAGGCATCTCTGAAACTGCAGCTTTTCCACTGTTCCTTCCTTCCTCTGCAGTCAGCAGGTGAGCAGGGGAGTGTGTTTCCCTTTTCCCATCAGTTTCACTTCCATTCTCATGTGGTTTTTCATTATATTACAGTGCACCTGTATTTTCACAGCCAGACCTAAACACTACTATAACAGAACACCAAGAAGTTTTGGAGCAGCCAGCCTATGACACCCTACCTATGGCACAGCACATCAATCCAAGAAGGATGAAGGGCAAACAGTGAGAAGCCTAAGAGAGCCCTGCAGCATGACCTCAAGTCTGATATCCTGGGCTCTGGTGGAACACAACTGTGATATTCGGTTGCAAATATCTCAGCACAACAGTGGAATTTTCAAACCAATACGTTTTGCTAAGAAACCGTAAACACTTTTGAACCTCTCCTTTTTATTTCAGCACCACTTAAGTTTTAGCGTGAAAATTGTTTGATGTTCTTCTACAAAGTAATCTAGCCTCTGATTTTGGGGTGTGAATTTATTTCACATACTTCACTAAGTGCCTAGCAGAGGTCACTGGGAAGCAAAGGAATTTGTAACTCACATACACAAATATCTATATGCACAGCACGATACAGATCTGGGCAGGCACAGGGTTATTTTTCATCTCCAAGAAAATCCTGGATCCGAATTAGTCAAAAAGACATGTTACCTTGGCAAAAGATAAGTCCAGAGCTCTCCCAAGTGTACTGCTGCTGAATCAACAGCTAGAGCTCTCAGCCAGCTCAGCGCTGCGCTAGACGGACAGCAATAAAGGATGCACTTTAGCTACACAAATCACAGCAGCAAAAACACGCTGTGAAATGAGTAACTGTTGAAAGATGATTAGCACACCAGTTCACTGCGCTGCTATAGGGTGTTTCTTTCCTCATTAGACTTTCCCTGACGATTCCAACTTCTGCCCAAGTCCTGCTCAACCAAAGGACTGAAGTACTTGATGAAAGACCGCGAATTTTGCCTACTCCATAACCTAACAATTTTAAGGTTATGCTTCCAGTTGGACCCACATGGGCTCTGCAAAGACCCAGTGTCTGCCCAAGATCTGCCCAGGAACTACAGACCTCAGCTATAGTACAATGAACCACAGATGTCATCAAGGCTGCATTTCCTATAGGAACAAACCTGCTCCCCCAGTGATGGCTACTGATGCTCAGGGAAACAATTACAATGTTTTGGCAAAAATCATTTTGCAAACTATGTAAATGAGCATTGCTGGGCTCAGCTGGAATCCGCAGGAGAGGATACATTCATGGTCATTTCAGTCAGTACCATCTAAAAGTGTAACTCGGGGATTAAACATCAACAATTGGAAAGTGAGAGTAAGTGCTAGGATCTTTATTTTCCCGGTGTCTCAAGTTCAGACCCTGATTCCTCACACAGTGCCTTTACTCCAGCAGCTGAGCTTTAAGAAAAAAGAGATTGTTCAAAGGCATGTGACAAAATCATGCAAGTTGGTAAAAGCAGAGCCGGAGGGGTGGAAGGAACTGGTGAGTCAGCTTGTCACAGAAACATATTTAGAGTTTAACTGGCTGTAAATTGCAATAGGGACTATGTGTTCTGGGGCACTAGGCCAAAATATGCCCGAGAGCCTCCAGCTCCATATGACAGAAGTAGCTCTATCACGCAAACACTTTTCTGTGCAAAGGATTTTAGTTGAGAGAGCAAACAGGCTTTTGTGAGCCTTTCACCACAAATGGCTGATGTCCAGTTCGGGACATTTTCTTAAGTGTAAATAAGGAAATACATGCTGTTAAGAATTCTGGTTAAGCTGCACAATAAAAATAATGGGCATTTGTTTGTATGGAAACCATCTGGGGTCATAATGTCTAGGGCAAAATCACAACTGCCTTAGTATCTAGAAAAGTGGTTACCGGTGTCCCCGTGCCCAGCTGCTGCCTGGGTAAAACAGAGCTGCTGCCACTCTACCAGACCTGCAGAATCCCAGAGAGCTACTTCCCAAAGCATTTGGGCTGGTGCTTTTCACTGGAGCCAGACTCGTTCCGCTCCCATGCAAGGGATGGCAGGATGCAGGCGTTGGATCCTGGCGAAAGCTGTGCGAAATCTTATCCATTCCCCTCCCATCTGTGGCCTGGCCTGGCTGCTGCTGCTGCTAAGATCTGTGCCTTGAAGTACTGCAGGGCCCTGGGTTAATTCAGTTCCATCAGTTCCTGACATTTCCATGTTCACAGCTGCTGCGGGAGCAATGCTGTCATCAGGGCCCAGCTCAGCAACAGCACTGGGGACCCAGGGGAAGGCTGCTCATGCTTTGGCCATGCTGGATGAGCAGGACCCACAAGCTCCTGTGCCAAGGGAGCTCCTTCTCTCTCTGATACTTTGTCTTAGCAGGACCTCACATACTCTCATCTTTTTCCAGTGCTCATTCACAAGGCTGACACGTATGGCTTTACCCTGTGTGGCTCCTGCTAATTCATGACAACACTAGTGACTGACAAGAGCTGGCACCTTCCCCATCAACACACACGGTGGGCCAGCATGAGCAGCAAATCTACAGTCAAGGAATCTCTTAAAGTAAACAGTGAAGGGAGTGCTTGCGGCTGCGTCTCGCAAGCACTGCTCAACAGACTTGGCTCCTGGTGTTGGAGTATATCATCTCCAGTGTGAGCCTCGCTGAAGTTAATATTAATGCTACAGCTAACCCAGCCAGCTGCTGCACAAGGCAAAGAGCAGTTTATAGCAGAAAAGTCCCTGCAGCCTATTAGTTCTCAGCAAGACAGCAGTCTCATCCTTCCAGATGTGCACTCTGGCACTGAGCTCCAGAGCATCTGAGCACTGCAGAGCTGGCAAGCTCTACACATGCCAAACATGTGTCAGAAATGTTTCAGAGGAGCTTTGCTCTTGCTACTCATCCCATGCAGCCTTGTGCTGTTCCTGACACGACCGCAAACAGCACTGTGGCACACCAGGGTTCTCGCTGTCAGGAGTGACAGTTTGAAGCCACCCTGACAGTGCTCAGTGCTGGCCCTGCTGAGCCCTGCACAAGCTCAGGCTGATGGTTCTGGCTGTGCTGAGGCTGAGCAGGGGGTGCTGGCTGCAACATGCTCCACATCCCATCACCCAGGCAGGGATGTGGTGCAGGGGGACTTGGCTCCCCTCCACACTGCTTTCCCTCCCCACAAACGAGGGCAGAAGTATGCTGCTGCACATTGGGCTTTTGTGGAGATGTGGGTCTGGGTGCAGCCCAGACTGAGAGCCTGCTTTGCTGGGCTGGCTTACAGATTCTCTCATCTCCCTGGTTCACAGGTATGTATAAGCCTAAGCACACCCCAATAACGATGGGGTTTTTCAGCTCCATCACCACTTCGTGCATTATGTATTAGTCTGGTGTCACTGTCTGCCTCTTAAAGACCAGTATTTCCCACTCTTCCTCTCTTTCCACATAACGTTTTATGTGACATCTGCGTAGATGGAGAACAAGTTTTGTCCCACCAAGTTCTGGCATATTAAACCTAACAAACATACAAGAGGCGCAAGAGCAGCTAATGCTGTGTGCTCATTGCCTTTGTGATACATCACTACTAAGGAGAGTGTAGAGGGGGCCAGTCCAGAGCAAAACTATTGTTTGCAATTGCCTTTTCCTTTTGACATTTTCATTGTATGTTCTTTTAGGATTGTAAATCTCCCGCGATGTCTTTACAGCACAGCTGCGAAGAGGCAATATCTAAAAGGCTGAGGAAGAAAATGTCCTGCCACCTGGGAGCAGCACTCTTTATCTCCCCAGTAACGTGCAGGTGTCTTGGGCTGGTGTGGCTCTCTTCTCTTCCACTGTGATATTTTTCAGTCAATGCATGCCTGATTCTTTTTTTGTTCTTTCCTGAATTGCAGGTAGCTTTGAAAAAACACGCATGAACCAGCCCTGCCAGGTGAAAAATAAAGGCTCCTGATTGCTATCGTTATTATTATACCACTAGACATTTTATTAACACTAAAGTGTGACATTTCCCTCCAAAGAAAGGCCTTCTTCTGCCCTTCTGCATGGCTACTTTTATTGAATCCAAACTCCGTTTCCGAGGATCTTCACCTGTTTAAACGCTGCTGTGTTTCTAAAAGCAATTTAACCTTTCATCTTTTATGGATGGATCCTTTTTTAACAAAAATCCTATAGGGCCATTTTTCTCCTCATCTCCCTGTGATCTCAGTGATATTACGTGATGTAGCTTTTGAAGAAGAAATGCCGAAACAGTAGCTTCACCACCTGCAGTTAATGCAGCAGGAAGACGGAAAAGGCAACCTGGAAAATTCCCTTTTCAACATTTCTCTCACAAGCTCCTGGTAAGAATCCCCCAACCCGACAATGCCTCTTGCATAGAAATGAAGGGCAAGTGCTGAGGAAGGAGAGAATGGCCTGGGGATTTTGTCCATGTAAAAGCCATAATCAGCTTGTTTTCCAGCCTCGCAGCCTCTCATTGCATCAATGACTCAAGCACCACCCAGCTTTAAGTATTTATTTTTGGCAGTGGCTGTGCGTTGGCCAAGGTAACTCGGTCTCCCGGGATGAAGAAAGACGTTCTGAACACAGCCAGTGCCCGAGAGGTGCAGTGTTTAGAGCCAGAACTGTTTTCAAGGCATTGTTGAATGATTTTACTGCTTACTTACCTCATGGCTCACAAGGGACTCTAGGTTCAATAAAAAACAGACAACTACAGACACTAGTACATATTTTCCTTTACTAAATCCTCTAATCCCAGTTCAGTCCAGACTACTCTGAGAAATTCAGCCTCTCTCCATGACAATACATGTTTCTCCTTCTCCTTCCTCAGCACAGGCATCGCTCTGGGGAAGACAGATCTGTTCTTATGGCAAGCCTAGAGCATCCTGACCCTTCCACGTCACCCAGGCAGTGATTTCCCGCCAGAGACTGTGGAGCCACAAGGCTGCACTGGTACAGGCCACAGCAGGTCCCTTTCTTCTCCTCCCATCTGCCTTTGGCACCAAAGCTGAATGACGGCTGGAGCCCGCAGGGGCTTTGGAAAGACCTACTGCAAATCCTGCCCAGTTGAGATTACCCAGTGCCACCAGCCAGGGGGAGCACAGACAGCATGGGGGCGGTGGGAAATGTGTGGGGAGGGATGGGTGTCCACAGAGGACCCCGACGGCCTTTACCCTCTGCTGACCCTACTTTTGCATAGCAGCAGTCGATGTTTCCTCATCTAATGGCTCTTGGAGGCTGCGCGACTTCCCCAGCTCAATGTGCCAAGGTCTCCTTAGGAGGCCTGGGACAACAGGAGACTGATGCTGCAACAAGAGACTGAATTGGCTGAGCAACACAAACAGTGACAGCCACAGCCATAACAAGGTGCTCTGGCGCCTGCAGACTTAGGCTCACGAATGGCACCTGGGGCAAGGACAGTTCAGATGTCACTGTGAGCAAGCCCTACCATGAAAAGCCCATCACAGCCTGCTTTCCTGAGGCCCTGAGAAGTTTTAGGAGGTTTTTAAGTAATCTTGAACCAATGACAAGCAGAGAACATGGGTCTTTTCTTCCTAAGGTCTCTACTTTGCGGATTGTCTGACAACTACAGATAGGGACTGCTGAAGGCTGTAAAAGGAAGTTTCTTGGTGTGGGCAGCTGCGTGCATGGGAGCAGAGCTCAGTGACCCCGAATACAAGTTAGTTTGCAGATCTGCTCCCTTCCCTGTCCCCTTCCCTGTCGATCTGAATATCAGGTGTCAGTTTTTAGGTTTGGAGCTTTTGCTTCAGTAAAACTTCTCCCGTTCACACCTGTGAACGTCCTCTTGCTGTGGAAGATGGCATTGTGCATTTCACCCAATGAAAGACTGTGAAGTCGCACAGATGTGCCTTCTCGAAGCTGTAGTTAAAATCTACATTTATCTGTAATTTACTTTATAAAACACATTAATAAAAATAATTAAAGCCACATAGCCAGAGCATCCACCAGCCAAAGAGACATCATTAACATTCCCTGCACCTGAATAACAAGCAAGGAAAAACAACACAGGGATTTAGAGTTCAACTTGCAAAAGATAACACCATGCATTAGAAGCGAATGAGCCTCCCAATGGGAGCAGCACTAGAGAATGGAAAGAAAATAAAGTAGGGCAGTGTGCCAAATTCAGGAGGTTTAAAAAAAATAAGCAGCACAGCCATCACAAAAGAATCCCCGTTTCAGCCCAGCATGGGAGGAAGTACGAACTGAAACCCAACGAGGATTTCCTTGTTACTGTCTTAATTTGTAAAGGCTTTGAAAAATAACACAATGCTGAGCTGGTCTTTCTTTTTGGGGAAGAGGGGAGAGGGTCAAAGGGAACTGTATTGGTTATCAAATAATGACAGAAAAAGCTATTCTCTCTGGCTCTCCTAAACTCCCAAGTGACTTGAAGGGACACAAAACACATCCAAAGAAACCCTTGCACAGGAAGGCAAAGCAAAGCCTGCACCTTTCTCCAGCACGCTACTCTTGTGTAGCTGTTCCCTGCCTCCTTGCTGTGCACTGACACACGGCTGCTGTCCCCCAGAGGGATGGGAACTGCACCTTGAAACGGAGACTGATGCCTTTTCTCACACAGGAAGACACGCTTTGGTGACTATAAAGCATATGGCAATAATGGCAGGATCAGATGCTGTGCATTCAGTGACAATCCTGGGCACACACCACCACGAAGGGCTCATACCTTACAATTTCTGGTCCAAGCTGGAAGGAGGTTATGCTAATAATGTCTACAGGTACTGGACACAGAGCCCTTTTGTCCATGTTGTTGGTGGATGCTTCATTCAAATCCACTTTTTCCTTTGCCTCCTGTTTCCAAACCCGTCCGGGATTTTTGCTTTTTCCCATTCTTATTCTGGCAGTTTTAATTGTAGAAATCCAGCTTTCACCTTTTGTAGCTCAATGGATACGGGAGAAGGTGAAAGGCAGGTAGAACACCACAAAAGCAAAAGGCAGGTGAGCTTTGAAGGAAAAGGGGTCTAGGAAAGGGACAAAAAGGAGCATAGAAATGGAGGGTTGATCTCTGTTGTACTCACAGCATGCAGTAAGCCAAGCAACAGCTACTGTACCTTAACTAGGCAACCGGTAGAAAATCAAACCTTCCCTGTGATCAATAGGATAATGGTGAGAGTTTGATTAGCCTTGGAAAAATTACAATAAGGAGAGAATTTTTTCTCTCCATGGGCTGGGTGATTTCGCTGTGAAAGTTTTTACAAGAATGAGGCTGCATATAATGCATCTTGTTAACCCAAATTACATGCACTCGAATTCCCCCTCTTTCCCCAAAGAAATCAGAGAAGAAATCAGGCGTGAAATGGCATGTGGGTGGGGCGAGCAGAGCCAGCACCACACTGTAATTAAATGAGACTCGCCGAGCCCCTCGCTCAGAGCCCTTCAGTTCTTCTGGGCTCAGCTCGCTACCCAGAAACACGGGGATACACTGTGTGTACTCAGGGTTTACGCACTCTGTGCAAGAGAAAGCTGCTGCAAGAAAGGGGGGAGGGCTCTTCTCTTGTCTTTCCCTAGGTCAGGAAATCCTCAGGCCTGAACCTCACACTGCAGCCCCAGAGCAGAGCTGCCTGCTGGAAATGTGGCTTCTACTGATTTATCAGGTCCACTTCTTAAGATCTCAAACAGAAGGACTTCTGTCCTATTCACTAGAGAGGACTGGGCATGGTGGTGCACCGCAAGTTATTTTCCCCTATCGTGGTCATAATTCCTGCTACGAGATGATGTTACCAACTTCTCCAGCAGACGCACTGGAAGCTCTTTCTGTGCTATCCTCTCTTACTGCGAGCCCACGCTCTTGTGCCGCCGTTTGCTCTGGGTGAAATTCGCTGCACTGAGCGGCACCACTTCACAGCAGGTCACCTGCGAACTGCATTTCATGATCGGGAGGCTTGAGGGTCTTTTGAGACTTGATATCGCGGTGAGCTTTCAGTTTGCTCCAGGAAGTTTTGCAGGCGCTGGCAGAGGACACAGAGGTGTCACTGAGGCTACCAGGGCGCCTCCCAGCAGGGTCTCTATTGCCTCGGCACGTTCAGAACGTCCCTATGTGGCTTTTCTCTCTCACAGCCTTGTGCAACAAGGCTGCAAAAGCTCTGTGATTCGGAGAGGAGCAAACCCTAGCCTAGCCCCTAACAGAAAACCAGACGTGTTTTCAGCTCCAGGAGGTTCCCCGCAAAGCAGAGAGGCGCTGGAGCTCGGCTCTTCGCTCCTCGATGGAGGAACCATGACCCTGCCTAAGTTCCCCGCTCCGAAAACTTGCTCTGCCGAGCGCAGCCGCGGTGTGTGCTGTCCCCCCGGCACCCCCCCGCCGCCAGGAACCCAAACCCGAGCGGGTTTGCAGCGCCCGACGGGACCAGCGAGGGCGCAGCGCCACCGCCAGGGACCGGCTCGGGACCCGGCAGAGCCGGGGCCGGGCGAGGAGCGTCTCTGCGGGGCTCCTGCCCTGAGGACGGGCCCCAGGAGCAGCTGCAGCCGCTCTGTTGCACGAATGTGTTTCCGAAGCAGCCTTTATTGTGGTGGTTTCTGATGGTCTGTAATGAAGGGTGAGACCTGCGCGTGCAATGGTGCGGAAGGGGGGGCAACCGGTGCCTGGAGACACCGAAGACTCAGGCCTACTGAAAACCCCTTCGGGGATCAGGGGGTGAAAGTAAGAAGCTGTACCAGGGATGGAGATGAGAGGCTGTACCAGCGATGCAGTGCTGCTCCTGTACCCGCAGCTCTCTGGAGATGTGCACTGAACGCAGGAATGCTCAGGGGGATTTTATGTGAGTTTGGTGCCAGATCTTGTTTCACATGAAGATACAGCCATGCCCAGCCCAGTCCCCAGGCCAAGCCCAGTGAAGGCACCCATTTGATACCACACTGATGCTCTGGTCTGAAATGCCTGATTTGATGCAGTTTATTATGGCTTGAACAGCAATCATCTTGTGCACATGAGAACTGTAATTCCTTATCCCGGCATAAAATACATAGGAATGGAATCCCTGTTTCCCAGACAGCACATAAAACAGTGTATTAGGTTGCTATTATTATTAACAACAGGACTAGAAGTACTAATAATGTAGATACTTATAATTTGCACAGTAGCGGTGCTGAGAGTCTCTGTCTCGCGATTGTGCCTAAGCACGAACCATGCCCAGAAGACCTCACAATCCAAAGATGCTCAACAAAGTATAGGTGAAAGGAGCACCTGGGCCCTACTTTTCCAGCTGAAGACTGAGCTGCTAATGGAAATTAACAGCAAGATGGATGTTTGGTTATGAAAAAAAAGATGTTGTGACTCTTTCCCTAACTTCTGCTTTGCTGTATGTTTCCCTCTGTTGGTGTAGAACCCGCCTCTGCTTCCAGGCTCTCTGGCTGTGGTTGTCCTTGAAGCCCACCATCTCCTCCTTGGCTTGTGTCCCTGTTTCTGCTCCGGGGCCGGTGTGCTGGCACCCTGCCTGCCAGGCTCCTTGCTTCTCCCCTTAGTTTCTGGCTCTGTTTTTGTCATTGGTCCTGGTGATGCAAGGGAAGGCTGCGGTTGCAGTAATGAGCTGGGTAAGTAAGCCCCAGGGGGAGCAACCTGGGACAATGTGCTCATGGTGCTGCCTTCCTCCAGGGAGCAGAAACAAAGGAGACTAAGTGAGGAGAGACGAGCAGGTGGCACTGGGGAGGCAGCAGGTGGGAGCGAGGCAGCCACATACAAAGGATGAAAAGAGGAATGTAAGGAGAAAATGAAGCTGAAAGAGATGCTCGATCTGGGACAAGAGAATGCCGAAGAAGGAGCCACGGTTTAGGCCTTTGCAACAATAGGTGGTGAGGAGGTCTGCTTAGGAGAGGATCAGCTCTTCTCTTTGACTGACAGCTGCTAAATGTGTCAGCAGCTCAAAAGGAGATGTTTTCAGTGCACGCACCTCAGGCTGCCTCTGCTGATCCGCTGCCTCAGGTCAGGCGTATTTTATACACTGTAAAATAGCAGCATCCTCACCAGTTCCTGTGAATCTCCCCTCCTCTGCAGTCATCAAAATGCACTCTTCATTCACAGTCTCCTTCCGACACTGGGAATATCTCAACCCTGAGCAACAGGTGATGACAGGGCATGACATGTTATATCAGTGTTTCAGCCTCCAGAAGATTAAGATTAGATTTCTCCCGCATTTGCATTAATGTCCTGTGAGATGCACAGGGCTCAGCTTGCAAGCAAAGTATCACGTTTGCTACACACGGATGTACACTGAGCTCTGCAAAACCACACTCACATATTGGTACTCCTTTTATCATCTTTTTCTCTTTTTCATTCAGACCAGGGGTGAACTCAATGTCATGTTTGACTATCCAGGTGCCACTCCAATAATGTTTAAAACTGAACTATTTTTCCCTTAGCACCTCCTCATAAACAGCAGAGATGTCCTTGTGGAAAGCACAGGCAAAACCGAGGGATTTTAAAAGATCCTTTGTGCAACTGAGTTTCCTACGGGCTGGAATCTGGGGCTGATGGCCCTGTCTGGCGTAGTTTGCTGAGGAAACTGCCCAGGCTTTTCGGAAGTGCCTGCACTGCACAGTGTGAGATGTGGGCTGCTCGGTCAGCGATCACCTGGAGGTGCGCTTTGGCTCCCTGACAAAGCTGATGAGGGAGTCACCTAATAAAAACCCTGGAATTACGTGCTGGAGACAAGTGCCTTCAGTCTTGATCAATGTTCAAAAGCAGTGAGAAGAATAAAGCGGAGGGGCTCTGATGTTATTTATGTATTTATTTCTTGTTCTTACTATATCCAAATGTTCTCAGAACCTTAGGAAATCTGAGCATCGGCCTGCTTCCAGGTACTGTGCCTCTGTGGAAAGAAGGACTGTAAGCCCCAAACTGGAGCTCTGGGCAAAGCTCTGCTCAGTAGAGGGAGAACTAGGGGAGATACAGTGTTAATCCACAGAACTTGTTGCAGGTTGGCCACATCAGTCCATTTTCACGAGTTAATTAAAGTGTAGGGACAGACAGGTTTGGCACATGGGACCCAAGAGGGGCAGTTCTGTGTGTGTCCAACCGAGGGCTGTGACAGCTACATACACACACACTGCATTCCCCAGCACCCCAGATCATGTGCTGTGCAACCGTGGGCCTCCTTCAGCCTCCCTAATGAATCCTGCTAGCTGGATCAGTAACGATGATCAGCCATGCGAATGGCAAAAGAGGTAACCAGCTATGAACAGGGGACTGTTACTGTCTCTAAAAATACCCCTGTGCAGCTAGGTGTTTTCTTGTTCTCTGTGCACGTATTAAAAAGAAACTGCGGAGCAATAAACGTTAGTATTTAAAAACACCCAACTTAAGAAGGGCACATTTACTATAACTTTCCTCTTTATGGAGGAATAACAAAGGATCCCTAAGCTTCTATGGTTCTACAGAGACTATAAAATGATTGTGAGTTTAACTGGATCTTTCCTGGTTTTGAAGGTATAAGATTAGTGTATATCAAGGGAATATGCTTTGTTAATACTTGAGGTTCAGTCCAGCTGCATTTTTCCTGCCTTTTATGGCATCTGGTTTTGTCACTTTCAACAGTTAGGTAACACACCAAGATAAGAAACATACCCTAAATTAAACTCTGTAAAACGAGAGACTGGCCTTACTGTTTCCTGTTACGGGCTTTGTAGGGCTGGAAGCTCCGCCAGAACCACGCGGCACTAGTGCAGTAAGTGACATCTTTCCTTGTTAATTGTTCATACATAACAACAGTCTGCTGCTAAGTAAATACAGTAAATGAAGAGAGCCAGCTTACGGTAGCAAAGAGCAGTTTGGGATACAAAGGCAGCATGTGTACTAGGCTGGCCTTGTCCCCTTCAAGACTGAAAGCATGGAAGTGTGAAAGAGGACACTAAACCCTCCGACATACTCTTGCCATCTTTCACCTTCTATGATCAACAAGGGCCAGGACGCTGAGCTGTTGCTGAGTGTTCAATGTGTAAGTATTGTTACACACACTATAGATTGTTTTCTCCTGACCTATGCAGCATGAAGCTGAAATCGTTCCTACACCAAAAGCCTTCCCAGTGATTGGGGATGGCGTCACCTTTAACATGGTAACATCTCCTTATTCCAGCAATCCCGAAGTCCTGACCTCTGGGCCTAGTGTTCTTCCCAGATTCCCTTACAGTGATTTTTATATAGAAATGTAGCTTTACCTTCTTTCAGTTGTGAAGCGCCTAGGGCTTCTACTGTCTCAGAGGAAAGGAGAAAGGATAGACTTCTCAGGCCCTCAGCCTTACCTGTTTTGACTGTGTCCAGTTTTCCACATCCCTGCTTCACAGGCCCAGCCTTTCTCATCTGCAGTTACCAAATAATATGATCTAGTGTCTCCTTTCTGGAAAAGGAAGATTTCCTTCTGTACCAACCACCACAAATTCCTCTGAGTTGGTCGCATGTAATTGATTTGTGCATTTCCTCCTATCTCGCAAATCCCTAAATGGATATGCAATAGTTCCTGGTTTCCATTTTCCAAAATAACATAAATCATCTTCTGCTGTCTTCAGCAGAGCCTGGCCACGGAGCAGTTAGGACTTGGAAGGTGAGACTGGAGCTACATACACATGGTGACACATCTGCTGCTGTTTCATTTTCTCATGGCTTCCCATGTGAAATGTAACAACTTCCACTTTGCAATGACACATGTTTTGCTCTGCTTTGTTCACGCCATAACTTCAAAGCATTTCCTCACAATAATATTAACTAACCTCTGGACAGCCTCACTGTGCTGGCCATGGAGTAAACTAGTGCCCGTGGTGGAAACAGGAGGCAGGAGTCTGGCCATGATCTCTGCTCCAACCAATAGGCAGAAAAAGAAAACAGAAATAGCTGGAGTACTGCCAGAAGCACATTCTTCCTTTTAATACCTGGCATCACCTCCACTATAATTCTGGAATTAAACTGGATTATGTTTTTATGCAGATCCTGCAAAAGCAGTTTAGCTTTTGGCCCTGTCTGAGCCAGCTGATAATGGTGGTATCTGCATGTAAGTGGTAGCAATGCACCTCACACTCCCCACACATATCCCCAGGAGCTGGAGCTGGTTTTTAGGGAGAAAGTAGTTCTGCAAAAAGCTGCCAATGCCTTTTCCCAGACTCTTTTATTGTTCTGGAATAGCCAGGAGGGACTTGAGAATCCCTTCAGTGCCAGTGGGTGTTGGCGTGTGCAAGCCGTAACCTTTGGGGCAAAACAGAACGGCAGAAAAAGGGTATGAACAAGAAACACAGGTAGGAATTGCCTGCACTTGGGGAGCTGAAGAGTAAAGAATCACAAAGAGCATTGTATAGCTTTTATATTAATCTAAAGTGGATTCCTGAATTCTATAGGCACAATAGGGGTAGAAGTGGAAAAGACATGAAGGTAAATGAAGGGCACAAATGGCCTTTATTACGTTAAAAAAGCCTTTCGGAGCACATGTGGTTAGGCTTATTTCTGTAACACGAATGACACTGTCTGCAGTGTAACTTCTGCTGTCATTTAGCATGTTGGGTGAAGTGTGAGGTGTCAGTGCCAGTGTATATGAAATGGAGAAAGCCTGGGTCTGCGTTAATTAGAGTTGACTGAAAAAGATGGTAGGAACATCCGAGATTGATTCCTTTAAGCATGATATCAGCTCCAAAAGGCATCAGCAGCTGGCCAGGGCAGCAGCCCCATCCAAGAATTCTCTTATGAGCCCTGCCCAGATGAAAGTGAGCACTGCAGACAGCGCTGGAGGGGAACAGCTACCTTTCAAAGAGCAGTGCAAGCTCATGGATGTGAAACATCCCATCTCCCGAGCCCACGGGCAGCTCATGCTTGTCTGACGGCCTCTCCAGAAAAGGCCAGATCATACAGTGAAACAAGTGGACATAAAAGCTTTTGAGCTACACGTAAGGGATCTATGCATGTGAACTAATCACGGCAAGTCTGTGGTCAGCAGGGTTAAATCCACGAGACAACAGTCTGCACTCCAGCAGAGAGCTGGAGAGCTACAGGGGATCTACAGGGGATCTGCAGGGGATCTACAGCTGAAAAGGCTGGAACTGTCTGTCTGTAAGCAATGATAAATGCAGTGTTCTTCCTGCCCCAGAGGATTTCATAGGATGGTTAACAAATTCTTGGAACCTCTGGGTGCGGGAGATGAGATGTCTTTGGGGACTTGGTCCAGGCAATGCCATCTGTTCACCCTTGTATCTGTCAAAGGGTGACAGACCTGGCCTCTCAGAAACTGTTCTTCCCTGCATTCCCAGAATCCTTGCCCAGCCTAGCCTGGCATCAGCTTCTTCCTCAATCACAGCCTGCAAAACCATATTGCAGAGTATCTCTTTTGTTAGTCTTCATTTCCAGAAGGACAGCAAAAAATGACTGATCAAACACATGGAAATGATGCAAGAAGGCAAATGAAATAGTTGGTGCAGAAACAATTTCTGTAGGCTGTTACTTTTTCTTTTATTCCCACAGGTGCTGGGCTGTACTCTGCAGGGACACAACAGCTTTCTCTCTGCAAGGAAAAGCTTCATTATTTCTTTTTTTCCAAGAGGTTGTTGCCAAACTTTAACTTCCTGTGAAGTGCTGCATTTTACAAACTTCCAGACTGATACCGTGGCACGTAAACAAGCTGTGCACATATCCAGGCAGAGCCATGCCATAACGTTCTTATCATTTAAACCACAACAGCATACTAAATGATATTGCAAGGTCGGAACTTACTGTCAGCAGGTTGCATATTTGAAGTACTATGCCTTGCTCCAAACAAAACCCTCCAAATATTTATTGACCTTTGTTGCTACAAAAATCCAGTTGTTCGGCCAGAAAGAGCTGCTAACATCCCAAGAATCTGATCAGAATGCTATTAAATGCCCAGGAGAGCTTTCCACGTAGTCCTTGGAAAGAAAATTGTCAAACTGATAAATGCCATTCATGGCCCTGATCCAGCACAGCTCCATTTCTACCAGGTTGAACAGGGAGAGGGAACACATATTCAATTAGTAGAAAAGGTGAGGGGGGAGAGTGCAATTGTAGCAGAAATGGGAATAACATAAATTTCTACCTACTGGGCCTGTCAGAATTTGCTGCTTCAGAGGAAATAATTTGAGAGGCTGGGTTCTAACTTCCTCAATATGGAGAACTTGCTGGGTGAATTCACTCTGTGTGTGCTCACGGCCACCTGTGGCCGGAGCTGATGCCCTTGACAAAACCCGGACGTGACTCTATGGTGGCTCAAATCACCTTTCAACTGCACATCACTCCACGTAGAGTGAAAGTTCCCTATGAAATGATCAAAAGTGCAACTAAACCCAGCTCAAAATTCATCCTTGTCTATAATGCCATTTCATGGCTGATGTTTTTTTAAATGCAGATAGCAGTACATGATGACTGACGCAATTCAATACTTCCTCCCATTCCTGGCACTAACCCAAAGGTTTGGTGAAAGAACCTAAAAATGACTCTGTACACTCCGAAAGCTAAAAAGACAAACTTTGGACATGGTTTCCAAACTAAGAAATGTGAGCAAAATGAGACATGGATCTTGATTGTGGTTATAAATTACCACAATTAATTCAGATATCCATTCTGAGTTCCTCTGCTGCTCCCCAGGAGGTCAGCTTTCTTATTGAACATCTTTAGGGAAGTTGATGGGGTCCATCAAGCTCATGGAGACTGTGAAGATGCCTTCCAGCAGCAGAATAAGGGATGGACACTTGCACACAGACCACTCAGCTCTTAGGTGCAGCCTTCCTTCCCCAAGAGACTTTTCAAATTGCTGGTAACTCATCAAATGTCATGAAAGAGTCAAACTTGATTCTTCACTTACCATACCATCTTAAGCATCCCAGCTAAAGCCTGCAACGAATTAAAGACCATCAGCCCACTAACAGGAGTGAAAACATGAGCACTCCTAGTCCAGGTGCTTTGCTGCTTGTCCTCACATCCACAGCAGCTCCTTTGTGTCAAAAACATGCCCTCTTTATTTCCTCTTTGTAGTGATTTGTATCCTAAGATACTCTTAAATCACTTCTTTTATTCACTGTAAATCAAGAATCTAGTGTTTAATCTTTTGCTTCTCTTCAATTAAAATGGTAACAGACAAGGACCCATATCACCCCTGATGCCTACAGGGGTAGTGACGTATCGTACTGGAGGCTCTGAGCACCCTGAAATGCAGTGTATGGGAGGGTGTGGACAGTGTTTGTGGTTTGCTTTTCAAGCAAAGAGACTGCAGACTCAGGCAAAATCATTTAAAGAACAAGATTAAACAGAGTTCCAATCAAGTCACATGCAGGACAAGACAAAATAGACTTGAAGGTCTGGGAAGGGAAATGTGATATTATAACTCTGAAAAGCAGAAATGCAGATAGCTGGCAACTGCATAATTGTATGCACCAAAGAGTGGATGCAGAAGCATTTCCGAACTCTGGCTGCTGATGTGCACTGGACGTGTTGCATTTATATTTCACCTCTACTCTTTGCAAATGTAGGTAAAATTGATGTCTTAAATGCACAGGCCATTCATTACACAGATCCTTATTTTAGCTATGGATAATTTAATTGCTACCATGAATGTTTTAAATCATCCTTATTCAGGAGGGATAGATTCCTGCAGAGGTAAGAATGAACTTCACTGAAGCCTTCAGCTGGTTGGAGGGCTCACACTGTAGAAGCTGTGGACAGTCAAACTGCAGAAGGCAAATGAGAAGGGTTTGGCAGTGGTGGTATGAAGACAGGACATAAGCAGGAGGATATAAACTGTGTGGCAGGAAGATGATCTACCCTTCATTAAAGTAAATGAGTCTATTACCAGCAGTTCATGATGTGCTCTGGGGAAGAACCTGGGTTAAAAAGAGGGAAAGAAAAGGGGAAAAAACCCTGAAAATATCTAGGCTTATCTCTTCACACTATATGTGATGTTAAGACCCTTTCCAATGGCAACTTATATCAAATTTCATTTTGAAGAACAGCAGCAGAGCTGTGTCATTAGCCCTGGCTTTCTAAAGGAAACAAATAATAAATGAAAAAATCATTAATCATGTTCTGGCAATTAAACTTTCTCCTTCCAAGCAGTATTAAGTCACAGTGAAGACCATAAGCACGTACACATGGAACTTCCTTCAGTCACTTGGATATCTCTGCTATCATCGCGCCTCAATATGAAGCTCGATTTGTGGGGGTTTTTCTCCTTTTTCTTTAGATGAAGATTATTATCTTCTGTCTAAGCTTCAGTCTTCACCTTCCAACAGACAAAAAATAACCATTACAGGAAAGTGCTCTAAATATGCTGGGTTTTTAACAGTGCGGAAGAGAACGTAGTTTGGAAACTGAAACACTTTGGAGGCACTTTCTCCATCCATTGTATATTTCCTGAATTGACTTTTGCTTCCCGGCAGGCATTTAGCTTCTTCATTAGCATAACAATCCTCAATCTTCTCTTCCCAAACTTGGATAATTTGAATGAAAAATAAGTTTCACAAAATGTAGCTATTAATAGCATCAATACATTTTGCATTGTGATTGCCTTACAGTAAAACTTACATCACTTATAGCAATGCTATCCCTCTCTACTGTGGATGAAAACATATTTGTTCAGCATTCTTTAACTCAAATACCCTTTCTCTTTGCTTCACAAGAACAATCCTGTGTGCTGTTGAGTACCAAGGTGACCTGCAAGTTTTTCTAGTGTGTAATCCCCTTTTATACTCTGCATTATGTATGTACTCAAAGACAAAATATCTGCATTCTCTTAAATAAACTAGGTAAAATGTATTTCAAAAAGCTTCTTGAGTCAAAAAGTAGCAAATCATTGTATGTATTTTCCATAGTTGTATAGTTTCATTATATTCTCATTCTAAGTTACTCTTAAGTCTCTTTCATATTTAAAAAATGAACTACACACCTATCATGCAAAATGTAAAGAAGTATGTTCAACTAGTTCAAATTAGATATACAGTAAAAATACACTTCCAAAGAAATATCATTTCCATTTTTGTTCATGTTTTTAACAGAATTCCAGACTAATACATCAAATGTGGAACTGTACAAGTATGTGAAGAAACATTAGGATTGCAGTAGTAAAAAAATGTACAGCATTCAAAACCAACAGCTCTAAACAACCAAACAATACCACAGGATTGAAACAGTCATGGGGATAACATAGGTCATCGGAGCCAGAGAGTGAATCCTAATGCACCTACATAAAGACCCTACATAGAATATTGTCTCTTATTTATATGCAAAATCCCTGATTTGATTAAACCAGACAATTTCTCTAATTGTCTCTTATAAGTTTAAGATGAGATTAACACCAGAGTATTCCCCTTCATAAACGCCAGTTATCTGAAAAGGCAATATTGAGAATTGATTTGAAAGGTATTTCCATCCGTGAGGATTCAGGTAGTTAAAACACAAGATCACAAATAATAGCACTGCAGTTTTGAAGAACATTTCCGTTGTTATCCGCTACTTTTGCCATAACACTTGGGAGTTCAGGATTCATTTCTTTTGGAAACCGTTTACAACTTAATACATAGCTTTTTTAATTATGGGCTGTATCCATGTAACAGTGGACCCACATTGCCTTTGAAATCAAGAAAAGATCCAGCTAAGCATGTAAAAAAATATAAAGTCTCCAAGGTAATTGACAGTGAACAAAACATTACACACAGCAGAATCTCTATGTCTGAGTATCTCTGAAAGGTGCATATGTACTCTTTTACAGTCCACTAAACAGCACAGTTTCCTTATTAGACATTATTTTATGAGGAAAAATGTCTTGGACAAACCTGTAACAGTTCTTAATTCATCCCAAATTATCCTTTTTCATGGTGCATCATTGTGCATAAACTTAATGACCTATGCTAAGCCTGTTGGTTTTAGTGACCAGAATGTAATCCCTTTCACACACCTTAGCTGGTAGGATTTTTTGAGGACTATCTTGCTTTTCAGATAACTCACCTGTGGGGTTTTTTTTAAGCTGAAGTGTAAAGAAGGTTAATAAATGGCCTAATTATGCCAGCATTTCTATCCCACAGTGCTCATGCTCTGTGATCTCTCACTGATCTCAATAGGAAGTTGGTTTGCACAAGTATGGCAAATTTTCAGCTGAGAAAGCCGAATAAACGTAGAGCTTTTAAAACCAAAACATTGTTACCAACGGGTCTGGTCTACTGAATCATCTTTGATGTGCTGAAGAGGGCAAAGAACACGAATCTTGGCACCTATGTTGCTGTTTATTTGGATTAATCTTTTAGCAATTTTGTTCCGATGGGAATGATGGATTAGTTTTAGAGAGCCAGACACGTACAACCTAACGTCTGACTGAAATCAACTGATCGTAACAGGTTTGAAAAGGAATAACCATATGCATCTTATGTACCACTCAAAATCTATAAAACTACTGGGCAGACAGCATGGTGTATACTCATTCTTGTACATATTTAAACTTTGCTGAGGTATTTCTTTAATTAGAGAAAAGCATCTTTAAAAACAATAGAAAAAAACTCAAAATATGAGTTATATTCTGCACAGATTTGAGGGGGAAGAAGGAGTTCAATTGTATTGAAAGGTCCTTAATCATTAAAGGAATAACCACTTTTATTAGTAACCTTTATGTCATATTTTTCCTTGGCTTTTTATCCCTTCAAAGCATTACAAAAAAATGGCTGTGACTTTATAAAACATAATTTTGCCTCGACTTTGCCCACCACTGTTGTAAAATAACCTGAAACATCCTGCCTTTTTCCTGGGGAAAACCGTACCCAGAGTCTACCTCGTAAGGGGCTGACTGTGCCCACAGAGCTGTTGGGTACCCTGCTTGCCTCCCCCATGAAATGTCTTGCATAAAAGCAACACTGTTCTCATAAATGCTAGCTGAAGTCAGATTTGTTTCACACAGCAAAATTAAGTATGGATTTTCTGTTTGATTTTTGACAATATCTGGTAAGTTCTACCTGCAACTAACAGTTATTTCTCTACACTGAGGATACCTACACTGTTGCACAAGGTGGACTTCTCACCCATGTATAGGAACAGGAGGAATGCATACATCATATTTAGAGCTCATCCTAGGCAGATACTGTGTTTGTAGTGCAGTTTGCTAATCTTTTTAAATACAATCAGCCTATCTTGATTGTGACACTAGTGTTAAATGTAACTGCAGCCATTACCAAGTAGTTTCCATAAGTGGTTTTATTACTGGTTAGATTTTACAAATTCTGGTATTTGAACAGACTTCGACCTTAAAATTCTAAAACAACAAAGCAACCAATGAAAGGCTTAGGACTATTCAAAGTAACAAACTCTTAACATTTTTGCCCTGGTCATAAATATACAGAGAGAAAAAGAGAGAAGTGGACATGGAACCCAAAGAATGTAGATAAAACAGTATATAAGGCACATGGCAGTCTTTGAAAATACAGAAGCTTTAGCCAACTTAAATTAATTGCTGTTTCCCTTGCTCAGTCCACAAAACTGTACAGTTACACAAATGTTGTGTTGCAATAGATCTTCCAAGTTATTCTTCAGTCCATACTCCGCAATACCAGAACACTACATTTCCTTCTGTTTTTTTAGGAGAGATCCTAATTGTGGTTAGTCAGTTGCTCAAAGCCTCTATTAAAATACACTTGGAATTTCAGCTAAGAATAATTTCTTTTTTAAAGAAATTATTAAGAAAGAGTCATCAGAAAAGATTCGTAAGAGTCGTCTGTGAAGGACTTCGAGATTCATGAACCTCAAGACTTCCGGGCACTGATGTCAAGACAGATGTCACAGTAGGCATAGTAGGATTAGTCAAGTCCGTTAAAGTAGTGGGAGTGCTGGATGGACTCATGGAGGCATTGGATATTTCTGAGGCAGGACCTGATGGGGTTCCTGCTTGGAGTGTTGAGTCTGAAGTCTTATCCACCCCTGTGTTTTCTTGACGTAAGAGGTTCCGTCTGAATTTGGCTCGAGCATTTTGAAACCAAACCTGAAATAGTTTAATATAACAGGGTAGCATTTAAAGAGCTGCAGCATTTAAAAAACCAAAAGCATATTCACAGATTCACCAGTGCTGGAATTGGCGAAGATGTTTTCACTGGTAACATGTTAGAAAAGTAGCCCCAGTCATGAGAAATGTCCTCTGCCTGCCTGCAAAGCATTCTTCTTTCTCTCTCCTGCAATCCTATATAAATGGTCTGCCTGGGACAGGAATGGACTGAGGATGGAGGAGGGGAGTTTTGATGTGTTTAGAAATTTGGCAGCCTGCACAAATCCTTAATTTCCCTCAATCCCAGAAGTATTTGTTTGGATTGGGCAGATATCAAGCATCAGATAGATGTAAAAGAATGAGGTTTGGCACCCTCGTATTTCAAGTCCCTCTCCCATCGTAGCAGCAGGTGACACAGACCTGCCTTTCTGCAGGCCCCAAGCACTCTCCCACAAACCTTCTCATCCCTTAGTGTCTGCAATGCTCTCACTTTCCTACTCTTCTATCTCAAATGCTTCAGCTCCATTCACCTAAGCCAGTCTCCTTTTTCAAATGTTTTCAGTACTGGAATGATGTCATGAAAAGAAGCTTCAATGGTATTGAAGACCCACATTGCATTAAAAATTGTCATTTCAGTAGAAATTATATCCACATACAGATTTTTTTCCAACATTGCTATTTCTTCCATTATTTGATTATTATCTAAGAGTGAAGGCCAAAAGCTACGACTTCATCTTTCTCAGTTAAATTTCAGTGTTTAGGTCCAAGATAAAAGCTTTCCACTCTCTGCAGGATTTCTTTAATGATAAAATATCTTTCTGACCTATTTGAAAATAGATAAAATAAAATGGATTTGTGAAACCGGCATGAAACCGACGTACAGCAGATCCCTGTGTTCAACCTGATACATGTTGCTACCAGGTAATTTTACTGCTACAAACTAGCTGAAATTTCACTGTTCTTATTTATCAGAAGGCCTCTGTCAATCTTTACAATGGACTCAGTCTTGATGCTACTGTCCTCATTTTGACCGCTAAAAGGAATAGGACTGAGTCTTTGCATTCCAGATGTAATGAGTCTCACAATCTCTGTATCTGTCAGAGAAAGGAACTGAGTAAGTGCAGGGATCTGCTTCTTTGTACAGTATCTCCATCAGATTTCTCTCCTGAGGCCTGTAGAGGGAAAATGAGTGTGCAGAACTCTCGAGACCACACCGACCTGTACAGAAAATCTGATTGCTAACTGTGAAACAGCACGGCCCTGCCACGGGGTCCACTTTAAGTCACTGACAGAGGAGCGATATGTAAGTACGAGCAGTCCTGTGAGGCGTTCTCCTTGCGCTCTCTGCATGCCAGCCACGGGTAGAACTGAAGAACGTGTCTGAGCTGGCTTTCCTCTGACTGATTTTCTTCTCATCTGCGAATCCTCCAGCCCCAAATTGCCCCCAGTGAGTACTCCTACTTACTCTCTGGAAAGCTTCCTCCTCCAACCAAGGGTCTTTCAGGTGCACAGTGTCTTCTTCACACTCTACCCAGTGAATGCCATAAGGAAATAATCCTCAGGCACAAATTCTAGCAGTGGCCACAGGAGCTGCGTCCATGGGCCATGCATAAATCACATCCCTACAGGTCCTTTTCTCTGAAAGCTTGGTAATTTAAAACAGTATGTTGGCATTCCCTTTGTTAAAACACTTAGCTTAAAGACTAGTCATCAGTTTCAGATACGACAAGAAAACAGAAATCTCCTAAACTAGCATGGGCAGAAATAAACTTGTGGTTTTAAAACACAGTCCACAGTAGTGTTAAACCCATTAAAGGCCATGATGTGTTTCACATTAGGCAAAGCCCAGCGTGGTATTTTTGCCTGACACCTTCACAGCCAACATCCTCTCCTGTGACTGCTCATTCAGAGCCATGCAGGAAGGCAAGCACGGGAGGGTTCTGAGCAAGGCAGGGAGCCTGGGTGCAGGAGGTGTAGGTGAAACAAATCTGTTCTGCTTGTTCAAGCCACAAAGTCTCAAACATGAAGTAGTTACAAATGGTTAAAAAACCCCTGCAGTTTGGACATTTGTGGGATTTTTTCACCTCTCAGTAAGATATCATTTATATTTGGCCCACAAAGTAATTTGGGTTTGATGTTTCTAATATACCTGCCAGTGACTATAAAAGCCTTAATATATATGGAGGTGAAATGGAAGTTTAAAGCCTGACACTGCTGATCACTATGTGTACCACAGTTACGGAGCAATCAGAACAGGCAAAACCACTAGTCCAGTTGCATATACACATACTTATGCATAATTTCACACTTTTGTTCATTAAAAATACACATTTATATAAGCAGTAGTCCCAAATACAAGTAACATTTCCATCCCTCTTCCCCAAACAATTTTCCTGTTTGAAGTGTGTAAAACTGTAGAAGGCACCATAAGTTTTCTGTATATTGACATTTTTCCTAAACATCCAACTCTTCCTTAACCTTAAAAGGGTGAGAGACCCAACAGTATTTTTTCTGTTTGTGATTTGAAACATGTAGTATGTAAAGTGAGCAAGACTATTGGTGTTTATGCATTCCCCTGTATCTTCCATTAAATATGAAAATCTGCGCTCAGATGCCCTTGCCTATGACCATTCATGCTGCTTTCAGAAGCTGCATATTTAACATGGTTCACTCTTTAGTAATGGTAATTCATGTAGACACAGAAAATACTACAGTCTTGTAAGTATTATTCAAAAATAGAGATTATATATGACTATTTTCGCTTCCTTCCTCACTGAGATATTGTCAAGGTTAACTAATGGTTATAACACTCTTTAAAATTGCCTAATAATAACTACTGAATTATTACTGAAAAGACATTTAAATATTTAACTGAACTTCTGAGAATACATTGTCTTAGGAGAGGGGTAACACAATTATCGCAATAGTGATCTTTGGTTACACATGTACGATATGAGAGACTTTACATTGAAGAGTAGTAAAGGAATTAAAACTATTGTTGTCTGAGTTGTGGGAATGTGAGCCTGCCGCTCTGCTGCCCCATGTTGTTACCCAGAGCTGTGCACAGCAGCATGCAGGAGCTGGCAAGTGAGGGCTGCCCATGCATAACAGCAGTAGCGCTGTGTGCTGCCACTCAGGTCCTGCACCTGTAACAGTATTCCAGTAAAGCAAAGAAATAATAACCCAAACATACATAACTGAAAGAATTGTTCCAGAAGGACTTATCTCACATCAATTACACAATCAGGAATCTGGTCTTCAGTACTGAGGAATGAACAAAATCATTGGGAATTATTTAGTGGTTTGCTGTCCAAATGTATCATCATAAGGCTGAGCTATTTCAAATCAAAGGGGAAAATATGGATTAAAACTCCTGCTGGAAAATAAAAGCAGCTGCAAGGCCCACCACTGCTGCTACCACATTCTGGCTGGCGGGGCTGGATGCCTGTAGCTGGGCAACTCAGCAGTGAGGCAGAATAACATCTACCACAGTTAAAATACTATAATATCTTTTCAGTGATCTGTGTAACTAACTCTGTCTCCATAAAGTAAAACAGGATTAAAATAACATATCCATATCACAGAGAAGGACTGGAAATGAACACATTAAGTATTGTATAAGGATTTGGCTACTGCACTGAATGGGATCATCTAACCACCTTAGGTAACTTCAGATTCTTGTTTGTAACACTCCCATTGTTGCAACTGTTATGTATTAGTTGTATGAATAGCTTGTGCTAGAACAAATATTCACGCAGCTACCTGGAGCCATTTATGTTTACTGAATTTTAGTAACTAGCAAGTCGAGAAACAAAAAATAACAGATGCTGCACCACAAAGCAGACTACGTTCACTCTTTGCACATGTTCTGACTGCTCTGTTGTAATTACTAAACACCCATTCAAAGGGGAAGGATGGGATGTTTTAGGAATAGGGGCTCGGTGCAGTGTGGTAGCCCAAAGCAAATCTTCAGCACAAGGTAGCACAGGGTACCCATGTATAACTGTGGAGATCTTCATGCCTGTGGGCTACTGTAAACTGAATTAGCCAAGTCCAAACACATGCAGTAATCTTTGTGGGGTTTTCATAGCAACTGTACTGGGGAGCAATTCAAGAAAGAATAGGCAATGTACATGATACCTACTGAAAAATAATGCTTTGTGTTCCTAAACTGCTTTTGCCATGGATAATCGTATTCCAGACTCCTGGACGACATACATTCCTATAGTCAGCAAACCAGAGCTTCTCAGGGCAACCTATTTCCACCTTCCCTTTCAAAAACTCACAAAAGGAAATATCAGTTCCCAAAAGAGGAACATTTATGCCAGTTAGTTAGCTCACAATTAGCTGGTCACTTTAATTATGAATGATAGCTTACAATAATGGGCTGGTGTTCCCCAGCTGCAGTACAGGAGGTATATGAATTAAATTGCAAATATAAAGTTAAATTAGAAAGAAAATAAATAAAACTAGGGGTTAAAACTTTAAATACTCTTACTGTGATTCTACTGTGGCTACTTACAGAAAGTGGCCTGCATTACAAAGCCACTGAAGGAAATATAATTTATGAAGCAGTATGTTACATTTCTATGCCATTCCACTTCTGGACATGTGTGGCTAATGACTAGAATATAAAGCAAAGACAGAAGTCAGTCTTCCAGATCTGATATCACAGATCATTAAGAATACAGCTAAATTCCCTGCTCATCTACAAACAAAATACCCCCATTACATGTTATGTGGGACTTCCTATACAGTAAGGGCACTATAGCTGTCACTAAATCCCTAGGAACTCCACTACTTGTGTTTAGGAAGTACACTGCTTTCAGAACAAGAGAATTTGTTTCTTCTGATCTGCTGTCTTGCATTTTCTATCAAAATATATCCTATGAAATATGCAAAGACCACAACCCTCCATCAGCTGAACCGGGATCTGAACATAGAGGAAATACAACAGCTTACAAATGTGCCTAATAGCAACATAGGGAATGCGGAAGATTCCATACTACTGCCACGTGTGCACGCACGTCTGGGAGTCCACGCGCCTTTGGTGTGTAAGACAGACTAATGCTAACGATGCCTGTTTAGATCCATAGTGTCAGTGAATTACCTTGTGTTCAATAAATGACACAGACAGAATGCCAACATTTCTGACTCTAAAGAATTAACAAGTGACACCATCTCAGTAACCAACACCAGGAAGAGCTTTCCCCAGCAAAGAGCAACCCTGAAACTCACAAAGGTGAACATCAGTGTTTGAAAATTTGCCTCTCACAGGTTAGGGATAAACCAGTTGGGCACAAAAGTTTTAAAATCAAAACCAAGTTTGTTTTTTCATGGCCCAAATTAATTTTCTAACAAAAAAATCCAAGAGTATAGAGAGTGCTCGTAACAGGCAGGAAAACTCCAGTGACACTAGACAAAGTATCACTCTGAGCCATTGCCTTGAATTGCCTCCAGCAGCTGCATATAATCCTCACCACCGACTATTACCCTCCACCACTCTTCAGCTAAAGGAGCTAAAGGAGTGTTTAACTGTGAAAGTAAAAGAAGTGAAACACTAAAATGATAAAAAAAGTTTAGTGGAATTGTAAGGGTCTGCCACAAAAAAAAGAGGACCCACTAAGCACCTTAAAACTGCATAACGTGGTACGTTTCATATGGAAACAGAAGCAATGAAGAAACTGAAAGAGAAACTGAAGTGTAATGGAGGTGTGGAGCCCAATTTTGGAGAGAAGGAAATACATTCTGGAGAGAAAGGAGGAAACAGAGGCAGTAACTTGGAAAAAAGGTGGAAAGAAAGAGCCAATAGGTGAAAAGAGAAGAGAGATGGAAGTCAAAGCTGGTGTGGAATGAGGAGAGAGAGCACAGTGATGACCAAGAGAAAGACAATTTCTAGACACTGTCTCATTTCTTAAGGCACTATGTGAGATCTCTCAGATAATTCCGGTGTGAGTACACTGTAATGGACAGAACAGATATTACTGAGGTGTCTAAACTCTGAGGGTAAAATAAAGAAGCGTTAAAATAAGTATAGACAAATGCACTAAATTACTTCACCCATGTGTGTGGATAAAGGAGAGCTGCTGTAAGAGCCGCTATTTCAAGTGTTTAGATGTGCACTGGGTGTATTGGAGGAATCTGCCCCCACCACAAAGCAGCCTCATAAAAACACCCCAAAAAATCCAGCTATGGAGGATGTAGCCAAGAGAAGTGGTTATGTATGGATTTTTATTAGTAGTTTTTACTGGGAAGCCTACAAATCTTTTACTCCTTTTTCTATTGGGTATTAACACTGTAAGGCCCAGAATCTCTCCAGGGAAAGCAGTTTTTCCCAATATTTTTTGTCTATTGCCCTCCACTTGTCTGTGGATTTATGGGAGCTGCCCATGATGCTTTCCCAGGGGCCTGTCTCTATGCCTACCTGTCTCTATGAAGCTCACACACTGTTTTTCTACAATTAAGACCTGTTAAAATTTTCACCAATAGATCCCAGCATGCCATGGCTCCTGTATGCTCAAATTTATCTCTAGATGTAATTAGTTGGATAAGTTCCCATCAGAACTGACTTCCTGAATCAGAACTATAAATGAAAATGGAGCTGAATCAACTAATATTCTCACCTTTGCTTCCCATAATAGTTCAAATGGAGTGCACATCCGTGAAGCAAAAGAAATACAGCTTTCAGAGAAAAAGTACTTTTAAAAAGCAGTCTCCTTTTATTCTAAGTTACTGAACTGTGAGTTAGCTGTTAAACTATGAGTTAATCTTTCAAAAAACAAATTTATATCCACTTCAATTATGAAAGAAAATGTATCCTCCCTGTCCTGATCAAATAAACTCAGACTGCTGACTGAATTCTTATGAAGGTAAACGCTCACAGTAAGTTCTAAATTAAGAGCTCTCTGTATTTACAGCGAACACACTAATTAAAATAATTCACTTCTTACAGCAGACTGGAAGCTAAAACATGCACCAGAATTAACTACCAGAGAACAATCTGAGCACCAAACCTTCCCAACGGCCATTAAAGATTAGACCCCAAGTGATCTGCTTGGGTTCTGAAAAAAAATAACTTTACTCATACTTTCTAGGATTTACCTGAAGCTTCACAGACAATATGAACAATTCAGAAAAGCTTGGAAATCAGCAAACCCTATGGCAGTTTAAATATAAAATTGATCTCTTATTTACTTTTCAAGTCAAAACACTGCTTTTCTTACCTGAAGAACTCTTTTGGTCAGGCCAGTTTTCTGAGCTAGCTGTTTCAAGTCCTTGGCATCAGGATTGTGGTTAATAGCAAAGTATGACTTCATTGTCCGCAACTGGTGGTGTTTGAATGATGTCCTCATCCGCTTTGTTTTTTGATTGCTGGGGTATTGCTGGTCTCTATCCAGGTGGTCACCATCATTTTCATTGCAGCTTAAAGCTTAAGGTAACAAGAGAAAAAGGCATGTAAATAGATTGTTCTGTGACAAGCACTGTTTGCAGTTCATCTGAGTGAAGCACTTAAAATAACACACCATGGCATGTATTGTGCTGGTACAAATCCTGCTTGTCTTCCCCTCCATTTCATAGAATCAGAGAATTAGAGAATCATTTATGTTGGAAAAGACCTTCAAGATCATTGAGTCCAACCATTAACCCAGCACTGCCAAGGCCACCACTAAACCATGATCCTATGCACATGTCCATATCTTATAAATACCTCCAGGGATGGTGACTTCACCACTTCCCTCCCTGGTCACTGTTCCAGTGCTTGACAGCCCTTTTTGGGAAGAAATCTTTCCTAATATCCAATAACCTACAGCTCCCATTATTTGGGAGAAGAGACTGTCCCCCACCTCGCTCCATCCTCTTTTCAGGTAGAGACTGAGAAGCCTCCTTTCTCCAGGCTAAACCCCCTCAGACCTTCAGCTGTCTGTGCTCCAGATCCTTCACCAGCTCCGCTGTCCTTTCCTGGACCTGCTCCAGCACCTCCATGCCTGTCTTGCAGTGAGGGGCCCAAAACCAAACACGGTGTTCAAGGTGTGGCCTCCTCAGTGCCAGGTACAGGGGGATGGACACTGCCCTGGTCACCCTAGTGCTGATACAAGCCAGGAAGCTGTTGGCCTTCTTGGCAACCTGAGCACATTTCTGGCTCGTGTTTCTGCATCTTCTATGTTTCCCTCACAATAACTAACCTGCAAGGACCCTGACCTGCCTCTTTATGGCTTTTAAAATGTCAGGTCCATTTCCTTTCTTCCTCCCTGCATCTCCACACAGCCTTTCCTCCACTGTCTGCTTGTAGGACAGTAGCTGTCCTCAACCCCATAAGGAGTTTTAGTGTACTTTGTATCACTATAAATTGCATTGTAAGGTACAAAGCAAGCTGTACAGTACAGTCCACTTAAATCTCAATGGAACAGACCAGTTAAAATTATAATTATTTCCTCCCTCAAACTAAACCCTGTAGAGTACAAGAGAGACCATTAAATGAAACACTAGAGAAGAAATAAAGTTTGTGGGTACCAGACAGCAAATTATGACTATAATTTGACAAGCTAAGGAAATAAAGCTGCTAATACAATGTATCACTGCCAAATGAAAAAGATCTTTTTCCTTATTTATGTGTTTGGAATTCCTTTTTAAAATATAAGTATTTGCAAATACTAGTTTGAATGATCAATTCTGTTATAGCCTTTGAAATCATGGAAAGACACCAACAGATACACGCGCAAAAATCAACCATAAAGCCTGTAAAGAATGTCTATGAGCAAGGAACGTTAGAATAATTACCAAGTAGTATTAAGTGCCAAGCAAAATAATCTCATAGGCCAAAAGTAGGTTTTCATTTATTTTTGCATAGAGTAAACCACAGAAAATCTCTTAAAACAACAGGAAGGACCGAGCTTAAATCCAGTAAAAAAAAATCAGGGATATAACGGAAAATCATCTCCAACAAACTGACATCAATTTGCTTTTTCTGTTCTAATATCAATATAATTTCAATTGTGAATTATTGGTGAATTTCTTAAACAGAAAAGCAGATTTCAGTTGTCCATTATTGCCAGTTCCTTACGACTATGTACATCTCATTGTCATGTCTTTATAGTCTCCCTTTAAATTCACGCTTTCCATCAAAGGTTTTCAGCCCTGTTGGAAACATACACACGTTCTGAAAGGCATGCATTAAAAACAGTTTTAAAAATAAATACATAAAAGGCATGTACTGATCAGTAAAAATGCACACAGATTCCATAAACAGCAGGTTTGCAGCATGTCCAGGAGCTGCTTTGCAAACTTCAGCTTTTCAAACCCTTCTAGAAAGATGCGGCATAGGACAGAGCAAAAATCCCGCTCTAAGGCCATGTTTGTTTCATAGACATGTAGAAAGTGTCTGAAACCTCAAACTTTTCTGTGTGTTTCGGTACTCCTATAATTTAAAAAACAGCTTAAAGCCCCCGTGCTGTGTACAGAAATGCATGTATGTGCGTGTGTGCGTGCATCTGTGTACATTTGTATAAATCCTTTCCAGACCTAAGCAGCTCGTGCCAGATTCTAGCAGTAAGGAGTATTTCTGCTTGTTTTCCTGCGGCATGGAAAGACTGGAAGCACCTGAATTTAAAAGGTGTAAGATGCTTAAAAAGAGATAGTAAAAATGTGGCATTAATGGAGCTGGGTGGAATGCAGCAAAACCTTTCCTGGTTTAAGAACTAGTTGCCAAACTGGGGTCATGGCATGTACTCCAGTCTGCTTCACAGCTGCAGTTCCTGATGGAAAGAATACTGGGGTGAATATCTGAAACTATATTGCTCATAGCAAATTCTATTATGGAAATGGAAAACTGAGCAGTGCTTGCTTTTAAAATGTACTCACAGAATCTTAGGTATTAGTAATGGAAAAGACTTCTGCGTATTATCTGAAATACTTTCAAACCCTCCCAGAAATAACAAGGCAGAGATTTAGGAGGAAATGCATCAAAATATCTGTCTGAAGGATGGAGGTCTGTTTGTGTTAATATGCAACAAAACAAGCCCTAAGGCTGCAAGTAGTGGGATTTTAACCAGTTCTATAAAGAAGGAGATACATCCAGGATCCAAGGAAATAAAAGTGTCTTAAACCCTCCCAAAATGGAATGAGGGCATCAGCTTTTCATCAAGCCCTGATAGAATTTCTCATAATTTTACCTCCTCATCTGCCAAATAAAAGAGTAATAAACCAATAGTAAATAGGCACCACTTTAGACTAGAAAATAGTGTCTTTTCTATGCTGGAAGTTATAGAACAGATTTTGAAAGCACGCGAGGGTGGCTGCTGCTTGTTGTCTTGTGCAAGTGATTTGGGTACCCACAGGCATCACCTGGTATGACATAAATATTCCATGTCAGTGCCAATCCTCTTCCTGTATTTGGTTGTGGTGCCTGGCACCTCCTCCAAAAATCGATTCTGTCTGGGCTAATACTATATGTATCTCTCACTGAGTCGGAAATGTCTATGGGCGTTGCAGAGCCAGAGATACAGAACAGGCCAAGGGTGTACACATGGTGAGGTTTTAAAAGCTGAGGAGTTTCTGCAAAATCATCCTGGTGGACGACTCACACTGCACACACCCTGCATGCAACCCTGTTTTTCAAGCACTTCTTCCCTGCGCCTCTGTGGTGTCCCTATGTATCTCCCAAAGGAGATTGCACTATCCATACCTAAGGTTTCCATTCAATTGCAGTATCTAAGGGCTCCTGCTGGGGGTTCAAAAATGCAACTGATAAAACTCCAGTCAAATAGAGGAGTCTTATATCAATTAATGTTTCATTCCTATTTCACGATAAAACAAGTTCTGAAGTGCTAAGTCTCTTTTTTGACCCTAAAACATTTCCCAAGGCCCTTTTGCCCTTCTCCGGCCCCAAGTCCAGGCCATTGCTCTCCTCGTCTCACCAGCCACCAGCTCTTCCAGCCTCCTCCACCAGCATCATGACACAAATGGCCATTCAGCCACAAGATGGTGATGTCCAGAGAGAACATCACTGGAAACTGAGATTAAAACATTGTGTTTTGACACTGGTGACCAAAATAGCCTCTGCAGAATACCACAAAATACTGCCTCAAAAACAGCAACAAGAGTGTAAAGCAGGATGTGCTGTTATCCTTGTGACAAACACTGTTTGAAGAAGAAAACTTTGGAGCACTGTTTCATGCTCATCCCCACATGTTGGGATTTGTGGTGAAGCATGTGCTTAGTAGTTAGTAGGTCACTAAGTAAATGGCACATGGAGAAGATGGGAAAGAGGAATTTCCTTTCTTAGTAGCTTGTGTTTGACATGTTAAATTACCAAAAACAAAAAAAGCAAACTAATCCCAATTCTAAAAGAATGAGGAAACAAGACATTCGGTGCATGCATCAGCTTTCCATATTCACTGGCTCAGGAACGTACACCCCTTTCCTTCTGTAATAAGAGACAAGGGGGTGTTCTAACCTCCTGCTGCCTGGAGAGGGAACTTGTGATTAACCAGACCGGGCAGGGTGCAGCCTTATTTGTTGTCTGCAGGAGATTTAAAGGACTTTGTGGTACCCGCATTCCTGAAGGGGACAAAAGTGAGATGGAGCCCTCTGAATGGTGCCTGGGACAAGAAAAGAGAGAATCTTTCTCCCTCGTAGAAGGAGAAGACACTTGGAGAAGGCAGACACCCAAACTTCTTCCCACAACTGGGATCAAAAGGGGTGAAGCTGTGTCACTTGGAGAAGACAGGGAGGCAGCCTCGCTGCTCCTGGGGCAGCACTGAAAGGAGGGTGCCTCTGCCAAGCCTTGGGAGCGACAGACACAGAAAGCGCTGCCTCAACCTTGACATTTCGAGAGTGTTTCTAGGAAAAGGAGGATAAAGCCTGTCCTAAGGAGTGCCTGTCTCCCAGGCTGAGCATCACAAGGCCAAGAGAGAGTAGAGATGGGACCAGAAACCCTCTTTCCCTCCGGCCTTCCCCATACGCCTCGCACAAAGGCGCTGCGTGTCCCGCCGCCTCCCGGAGCTGCTGCAGGCCCGCCCCGGTGCCTCCAGGGGCTGAGAGCTGACCGGGCCGGGGACAAAGGGGCCGGAGCGGGGCCGCGCCGAGCACCGGCTGCGCGGGGGGAGCCGGCCGCGAAGGGCTTTTCCCCTCAATTAAGCCAACTGAATGGCTCTGAATAGCCGGTGCGAGTGCGCGGTAATTCCCTGAGCGCCGCGATTAACCCGGGCAGCCCCAGCCGGGCCGGGAGAAGGGGCTGGCTGCGGGGCCGGAGCGGGCTCCTCCCGAGGGACCCCAACTCCACGGCAGCCACCCCGGGGAGGGAGGGGGAGAACGAGGTTAGGGTCCCGTTCACCCCTCGCGGAGCTGGCACTGTCCCGGCCCCGACCCCAGTCCCCGGGGAGGGACCGGATGCACCGCGCCGCGGAGCGGGGAGGGGAGAGAATTCTGATTTCTCGTAGGAAACCGCTGCAAACACCCCTTATTAAGCTGCAACTCCCGTTACTCGCTCTGCATCTGTAGTCGTAGGAAAGCTCATTCTAAGCTTTTAGTCCCATGGGAAAGAAGGGAAGAACGAGAGATTCCCTCTCCCAGACTTTCCAGGCTTTTCCCAGTTTTTGTCAGGATAAAACAAGCCCCACACTCTCGCGAAAGCCCGTTTGGAGGCCAGCTCCGGAGGGCCCTGCGGGGAGAACCGAGCCAGCGGCCCCCGGGGAGGCAAAGCCAGCCCAGAGTCGTGGCCACCCGCTCGCCGGAACTCTCCGAGCCTTCCCGTTAGCAAAGGAAGGAAATCATTGTTAGTATCGTCCCTCTTTGCACAGATTATGGGTATTTTATCAGCCCGTCATGCCCAAAATTTGTGTCACTTTGGAGGATATTTTAGTGTCTTCGTGTTAAAGACAGTCTGGATATAAATGAATAAAAATCAGCCACTGGGGGAGGTTCGGGGTCTAACCACAAAGGGAGTATTCACAGTTCTTTACAGGTGCTTCTGTGTTCAGCAAGCTTTCAGCCATTGATTTACTGACCTAAAAAAAGAAAATACCCCATCAAACTCCATTCCAACAAGTGAAAGAAGAAATTATGATCACAGGAACACACTAAGGGAAAAAAAAAAAAAAAAAAAAAGACTGAAGAAAGAAAGAAAAAGAAATCTTTTTGAAGTTTCTGCATCCTTCTAAGCTATTTTCCACTTGTCAGGCTCTATCCACATCTAAAACCCATCATCCCCGTGCAAACGGGGTCTCATTTAAGTAGGAGGGGGGTGAGGGGAAGAAAAAAGTGCATCCCATCCGTGTTGCAGATGAATACTTGATGCAGTTCAAGAAATAATTCCAGTCTCTGCTCTACCGAAGTTTACGGGTCCCCCTTTTCCCACCACCTCTGCGTGTAGGTCTATTTACACAAACTACTCTACAGCAATTAACCAGCAACAGATCCTCTCAGAGGACAACATTGGGCCTTCCTGAGAAAGGAATTACAAGTTTCATTAAAAAGAATAGGTGAAACTGTTCCACTTATAAACTGTTTCCCTCTAAAAGGCACAAAATCGAAAGCTTTGCAATAATTTATTAGTTTGTGAATTTCTACATCTGCAAGCAACCCGGTCCCCTTTCCAAGATCAATGGCACTTCTTTATCTTCTAAAATAGTCGATTATTGGTTTAGTAAACAGTTAAGTAGATAAATAGTTTGAGCACAGAAGCCAAAGGTTCCTCAAGGAAGGTCTCACAAGCTCCAGCTCTAAACACAAATTTAAAGACAAAAAAATCGGAGGGCAAATATTTTGGAACCGAATTTGAAAGAACGTAGTTAAAGGCGGTTTGTGTGGGACCCATGGAACAGGAAAGGCTGTTCCATGCCAGCCAGGACAGAGCCGGGATTCAATTTACAGGTCCTTTGAATCTGAACATCTGCCCTGCACAGGGATACAGTGGAAGGACAATTAAAGTCTAATCCCTCCGAAAAGGAGACGCTTTTAGACGGGCAAGATGCGTATTTTATGCGTGTTTTAAAACTCAGCTGTTACTCGCGAGAACATCACGTACACCTTTCATCAACCTTCACCACTGGGACCACTACTGATTTTTGCACTACTTCCAAATTACTCAGCAATTAGCTAAACCAATAGTAGCAGGCAGTTTTGTTCCCGAGGTGCGTTTCCCTGTTCGAATTGCGCCCTTTCTCCCTGCCATTTTCAGTGCAAACCGCTCGATTTCTGCGCTATCGTTCCCGGTCCTCGGGCGCTGAACCCTGCATCTCAGCCCATCCCGGCTCTGGAGCCCCGGGCGATCACCAGTGCAACCCTCCCGTGGTCCCCCCGTGTTCCTCTGGACAAGTGCGGCGGGAGCCGCGGCCATCGGGGCAGCGCAAAACCCGCAGCAAACTTGGCCTTCCCCTAACGCCTTCTCCGAGGGAATTAAAATAAATGTTAAAGGCAAATCTGCTCCCTACGGGACACGTCTGAACTTCAGAGATTTGAAACAAAAAACACGCTGGAGACGGCGGAGAAGCGCAGCCGGTACCGGAGCAACACAACGGGGGCAGCAAAGGAGTTCTGCCCGACGGGCGAGCGCGGCCACCGGGGAGTCAGGGTCCGACGTGACACACACAATTCACACCTCCCCCCCCCCCCCCCCCGCCTGGAGATCTTGTCGCAAAATCAAGATTTAAGAACGGGTTTTTTTGTCCAAACCCTTCTCCGGGCTGCACACGGGGAGCAGCGCTGGTAGAGCAGGCGGCCGCAACCGTTCCGGGAGCCAATTATAGGACTAAAAGCAACGAAGGGATGGGGGG
>JANRGW010030231.1:6245-25971 GCA_024733675.1 Psilopsiagon aymara
AGGCTCTCAGTGGTCCCAGCACCCCCCTCACCCTCTGGCCGCGCCCCCCTCTCCGCCGGACACGGGAGGCGGTGCTGCGGGATGAGCCGAGCTGGGCTGGGCTGAACTGAACTGAACTGAATTGGATTGAGCTGAGCTGAGCTGAACTGGGATGAGCTAAACTGGGCAGAGCTGAGTTGGGCTGAGCTGAGAGCTGAGCGGAGCTGAGCTGACCCGAGCTGGGTTCATCCCAGCCTGGCTGTGCCGGGCTGAGCTGAGCCCGGCTGGGCTAAGTCAAGCTCAGCAGCGCCGGGTCGGACCGTGCTGAGTCGAGCCGAGCTCAGCCGTGTCGAACCGTCCTGAGTCGTGCAGAGCCGAGCTCAGCAGAGCTGAACCGAGCTGAGCCGAGGATGCTGCGGTACCTGCTGAAGACGCTGCTGCAGATGAACTTGTTCGCGGACTCGCTGGGAGCAGAGGGCTCCAACTCCTCAGAGCTCCTGCTCGGCATCAACCACACCATCTCCGCGCTGCACCTCCCAGGGCTCGATCCCGGCAACGGTACGTGGCCCTGTGTCCGCTGTCCCCGTGTCCCGCTGTCCCCGGTCAGGATCCGCGCCCCTCAGCCTCAGCCGGGTCCCCAGCAGGACCTGTCTCGTGTCCCCAGATCGGGACTGACCCGGAGTGTCCAAACTGTCCCCGTGTCCCCCGACCAACTGAGAGCGATGCCGTGCCCCCAGATAGTCCCTGGGACCCCGAACTGGTACCAGCGCGGTGTCCCCAAGTCGGGAGCGGCCCAAACCAGCCCCGTGTCCCTACACCGATCCCCCGATCGTGAACCGGGACTGACCTGGTGTTCCCAAATTGTCCTGGTGTCCGCGGAACATCCCCGTGTTCCCGAACCGGGAGCGATCCAATGTCCCCACACTGCCCCCGTGTCCCCACATCGCGCCTCAGACTCCGAACCGAGAGTCTCTGCGTTCTCAGTCCAAAACACAGACCCTGAGCTGGGAAAGCCCCCATGTCCTAAACCAGCCCCAGTGCCCCCAAAACGAGCCTTGTGTCCCAAACAATCTCCATATCCCGAAACCAGGAGAGACTCTGTTTCTCCAGCCTATCCCTGTGTCCCAGACCAGCCCTGTGTCCCTGAACCAGGATGAAGTGTGGGAATGGGATGCCCATCTGAATTTCAAGCCACTTTTGAGCCTCCTCCCTTTTTCAGCCTGATCTTCCCCTGCGGTTGGCTCTGGGTGTTCCCAAACCACCCGGAGCCCTCCCCTGAGCACAGGAGGGCTCTTCCCTGACCCCCAGCTTGCCCCAATTAGCCACCGGGCCCAGCTGCGCCCCCCCGGCCCCCGCTGCTGCCCCCCAGGGTACCGGTACCTGCAGCATCCTGCATCCCCATGGCAACGCATGCCAACCTCATGGCAACGCACCCCCCAGGCTCCCCAAATCCCCCCCATGATGCCATGATGCTCACGTGTGTGCACACATGTGCAAATGGGGAGGGCACATGTGTGTGCATGAATTTGTGGATGTGTTTGCGCACATGTGTATATGTGCGCAAACACATATGCAAACACGCGTCCTCCTCATTTGCACACACTTGCACGCACATGAGCATCACTTGTGTGTGCATACACTGCCCTGTGTGAATACACATGTGTAAGTGCGCATGTGCATGGCTGTGGATGAATACATGTGTGCTGTGTGAGTGCATGCACACCCCTGCTTGTATGCACATGTATGATGCACCTATGTCAGTGCATGTATGAATGCATGCACGTGCAAATGTGTCTGTAAGTGCACACACATGTGCAAACATGTGCTGATGCATGCCCATGGGCCTGTGCATGGCTGCATGCATGTCCTGGCACGTGCATGCACATAGGTGCATGTATTGTGTGCATTGTGGGCAGCAGGACACTGAGTGAGCACAGCCTGAAGTGTAGCACCAGTGGGGCATTAATTAATCAGCATTAATTGTCCCAGCATTAATTATCTCAGCATTAATGAGTGCACCATCACTCCCATGTCTTAACAGTGGGAATTGGCCTGGCACAGTCGCACAGACTCAATATGGGCGTTCTGAGACTTAAACCGAAGCATCCAGGAGTTCCCAGCTCCACTCTGGGAAATCAGCACTTGCAGTTGATGGAAAAAACGGTTTTGGGGGAATTTAGCTTCAGATCCATTTTCCCTGTGATGCCCTGCTGGAATTTGGGTGGCAAAAGGGGGGTTACTGTGAGCAGAGCTGCTTTGTCCCCCTGTCTTCATCCCTCCCTATATGTTTGAGGTCTGCTGCCGGCCCGGTCCTGTTGCCCCCTTCCCCAGCACTCACCATGGGCTGTGATGGGGGGGAATACAACAGGCTGAGACCTGGCCGCACTCGATCTCACCTCCCGGTCCCCATGTCCCGCACAGGGTCGCACCCGCAGCTGGAGGACGCGGCTCCCCGCATCGTGGAGCACCCCACGGACGTGCTGGTGTCGCGGGGGGAGCCGGCCACGCTGAGCTGCAGGGCCGAGGGCCGCCCGCCGCCCGCCGTGGAGTGGTACAAGGATGGGGAGCGCGTGGAGACCGACCGGGAGGAGCCGCGCTCCCACCGCTCGCTGCTGCCGGGGGGGTCCCTGTTCTTCCTGCGGGTCCTGCACGGCCGGCGAGGGAGGCAGGATGAGGGCATCTACGTGTGCGTGGCCAGGAACCGCCTGGGGCAGGCCACCAGCAGGAACGCCTCTCTGCATGTGGCCGGTCAGTGCCCGCAGCGCTGCCCGGCGCGGCGCGGCCGCGGCAGCCGCGGATAGGATGGGATTGGAGACAGCCATGGGATGGGATGGGGTGGGGTCAGGTCAGAGACAGTTACGGGACGGGGATGGGGTAGGAGTGAGTGGGACAGGGATGGGGCGGATTTGGGGGTCTGGGGAGATTTGGGGTCACCGCTGAGCTGAGACTCTGGAGCTGAGAAGCTGCAGAAGCCCAGGCTTTGCTGAGGAAAGAGAGGTGAGAAGGAGTGAAAAGGAGTGAAAATAGAGGGAAATGGGGAGGGGAATGATGATGAAAAGAAGAGAAAATAATGGAAAAATAGCGAAAATAAGTAAAACCAATTAGAAATAGGAAAAATGAGTGCAAAGAAGTGGGGGGAAAAAAGTGAAAATAATCGGAAATAAATGTAAAGAAAAAGTAACTGGAAATAATTGTAAATAGGTGAAAATAAGTGAAAAGAAACGAAAATGAGTGAAAAGAAATGAAAGCAAAGTAGTTAAAGGGAAGGAAAAGAAGTGAAAACGATGAGAAATAAAATGAAGTGAAACTAATTGGAAAGAAGTGAAAACAGTAAATGAGGATAAATAAAAATCAATGGAAATAATTGGAAATAAGTGAAAAGTAAATGGAAATGGAAGAAAATAAGTGAAAAATACATGAAACTAAGTGAAAAAATCAATGAAAATGGGTGAAAATACACGGAAAAGCACTGAAAACAATTGGAAAACCATGGGAAGAACTGAAAGTTGGGAAAAGGGGAGGGGAAAAGTGACTGGAAATGACAATGAGTGAAGGGAAAGGAAAATAATGGAAAAGAAATGACAACAAATTGATGAAAACAACTGAAAATAGCCAAAACTGATTGCAAAGGAATGAAAACCTCTGACACGCACTGACCACGGTCCCTGGTGTCACTTCAGTGTGGCTCAGTCCCCAGGACTTGGGGAACCGGGGTGCAATGTGGGGGTCCTGCCCCATGCAGTGCCCCATGCAATGGGGAAACTGAGGCAGGGCTGATCCCACAGTGCTGCGGGACGAGTTCCGGCAGCCGCCCGGGGACTTGGTGGTGGCAGTGGGAGAACCGGCTGTGCTGGAGTGTGTCCCACCCCGTGGGCACCCGGAGCCCAGTGTCTCCTGGAAGAAGAATGGAGCCCGGCTGAGTGCTACGGATGAGCGCCTGACGGTGAGGGACTAGAGAGGCTGATCCCATCCAACCCCATCCTAACCCATCCCAACCCCATCTCAACCCGTCCCAACCCACTCTGGTTGGGTTGGCCTGCCCATAGCTCCGCGGTGGGAAGCTGATGTTGGCCAACACCCGCAAGAGCGATGCTGGTGTCTACGTCTGCGTGGCCACCAATGTGGTGGGGGAGAAGGACAGCGAGCCGGCCGAGCTGGTGGTCTTTGGTGCGTGGGGACAAGGGGTGGTGGCTCTGGGGTGTCCCCACCGGAGGTGGCATCCCATGAGGCTGATGATGGCTCCACAGAGCGCCCGGCATTCGGCCGGAGACCGCTGAACCAGGCGGTGCTGGTGGAGGGGACGGTGGAGTTCCCCTGCGAGGCAGTAGGAGACCCGCAGCCCTCAGCGCGGTGGCACAAGGAGGAGGGTGAGATGCCACCAGGGAGGTGAGTGTCGCCGTCCCAGTGGCACCCCAATGGCATCAAGTATCCCCATAGCATCACATGTCTCTGTGGTGTCCTCCATCCTCAACACATCCTGCATCCCTATCGCATCTCACATCCTCATCACAACCCACATCCCTGCAGCACCCCACATCCTCAAAACGCTTCCAGGTGGGAAGTGCTTCCTGACAACACACTGCGGATCGTGCGGCTGCGCCCGGAGGATGAGGGCACCTACACCTGCGTGGCTGACAACAGCGTGGGGCGCTCCGAGGCCTCGGGCACCCTCATGGTGCATGGTAAGGGGGGTCCCTCGGGGAGCACCCATGGGTGCTGGCTGAGCAGTGCCCAAGCCCTTGTGTGTCCCCACACCCACAGTGCCCCCCCAGCTTGTCACTGGGCCCCGCGACCAGATTGTCCCCCTCGGCCGCAGCGTCACTTTTCAGTGCCAGAGCCAGGGCAACCCACCACCCGCTGTGTTCTGGCAGAAGGAGGGCAGCCAGGTCTGTCCCTGTCCCCATCCCTGTCCCCAGGGTGCAATGGGGATGTGGGCTGAGACGGAGATCCCAGCTCAGCACCCTCCATCTCCAGACCCTGCTGTTCCCTGGCCAGTCCCCGCATCCCAGTGGCCGCTTTGCGGTGAGTCCCGGTGGTTCCATGACAATCTTGGAAGTGCAGCGCTCTGATTCTGGGAATTACCTGTGCCAGGCCATCAGCGTGGCCGGCAGCGTCCTTGCCAAGGCTCGCCTGGAAGTGGAAGAAGGTGAGTCCCACTGCAGCAGACAACGGGGACATCCACCATCCATCACCACACAACCCAGCACTGCGCCATTCCCGGTATTCCTGACCTCTCCCCTGCAGCACCAGTGATCCAGTGGGGACCCACAAACCACACAGTGCTGACAGCAGGGGCCACAGTGCGGTTTCCATGCCCAGTGTGGGGTGGTGGCAACCCCATGGCCAAGGTGGGGTGGCTGAAGGATGGGAATGTCCTGGTGGGTGCTGAGCCCCGCGCCAGCCTGCAGGAGAACGGCTCCCTGCGGATCACTGGCCTCCGGGTGAGCCAGTGCAGTAGACACAGGGTGGGATGGGGCAAAGTTTGCTCAGGGAGATGGGTACAGGGGGCAGTGGGTGTGCAGGGTGGTGGGTGCTCAGGGGTGGTAGATGCAAAGGTCTGTGGCTGCAATGGACAATGGGTGCTCAGAATGGTGACTGCCAAGGGCAGTGGGTGCTCAGGGCACTGGGTGCAAATAGAAATGGGTGCTCAGGGTTGGTGGGGCTCAGATTGGTGGGTTCCAAGGGTTGGTGGGTGCTCAGGGTGGTGGGGGCAAAGGGTGATGGGTACAAAAGGAGATGGGTGCTCAAGTTGGTGGGTTCAATGTGTGGTGGATGCTCAGGACTGGGGGGTGAAAAGGGAAAAGAGTGCTCATGGTGCTGGGTGCAAGGTGTGGTAGATATAAAGGGCTGTGGCTGCAGTGGGCAATGGGCACTCAGGGTGCTGGGTGCCAGGTGATGGGTGCTCAGGGTGGTGGGGCAGGAGCTCTCCCCTCGCAGGTGGTGGACTCGGGGCAATACGAGTGCGTGGCCACCAGCCCGGTGGGTGACACACGCTGGGGCATCACGCTGGAGGTGCACGGTGGGTCATGGGGACATCATCATGGGGACACTGTGGCCCTGGGGATGGAACCACCCCACATCTCCTTGCACCTCCCCGCAGGTGACAGGTCCGACCTGTCCCTACCTTCCCCCATGCCTGGGGTCCTCCCTGGACCACCCTCCACCCCTGTGGTCACCAATGTCACCAAGAGCAGCGTCACCCTGAGCTGGAGAGGGAACAAGGACAGCGCTGCAGCCGGTGTCACCTCCTACATAGTGGAGGCTTTCAGGTACCACACGAGCATCCCCTCTGGGTGCATGGGGACACTGTGGCCCAGAGCCACCCCACCATGGTCCCCTTTGTCCCTGGCAGCCAGGAGGAGGGTGGCCCATGGCGGACAGTGGCAGCTGAGGTGGCGGCTGAGACCCACACCGTGAGTGGCCTCATCCCTGACACCGTCTACATCTTCCTGGTGCGGGCGGTCAATGCCCATGGGATCAGCGACCCCAGTGGTGCCTCGGAACCCGTGCACACCCAAGGTGAGACCTGGTGGTGGGGCTGATGATGCCCATGGCCCCAGCATTCGAGGGTGCGTGTCCACTTGGAGATGCTGATGGAGGTGACTGCTGTCTTTGGGTACGTCCTCAGCTGGTGATACTGATGGAGGTGGCATGAACCTGCCACTGTTCAGTGCATCTCCACTTGGTGATAACAAGGGAGATGCCCATGAACTCATCACCCTTTGGTTCATCTCTGTTTGGTGATGTTGACAGAGGTGCCCATGCACCCAGCACCTTTGGGTGCATCCTTTGTTAGTGATACTAATGGAGGTACCCACACATGCAAAACCTTTGTGTGCATCCCCACCCGATGCTACCAACAGAGTTTTCTGACCCACCATGGGAACACAGTGTCACCACAGCACCCACACTCAGTGACACCAGTGAGGTGCCCATGTCCCCTCTTGCTGTCATGTTTTGGGCAGACCCCAGCACCCCGCAGCCTGGGCTGGACCCCGAGAAGGTGCAGCAGGACCTGGCGCGAGTGGCTGTGCACCTCCAGGAGCCTGAGGTTCTTCCCCCTGGTGCCGTCCGCCTCTCCTGGACCGTGAGTGCTGCCCCACACCACCATCGCAGAGCTCCCAGTGCTAGCACCCAGCACCCACCCGTTCCCGTTGCTCCATAGGTGCAGCACCAGGCACCCTTCCTGCAGGGGTACCGGGTGCTGCTGCGGCTCCGTGGCGGGCACTGGGAGGATGCGCGGGTGCTGCTGGCACCAGGAGACCGCGGGGTGCTGCTCACTGACCTGCGCCGTGGGCAGCACTACGAGGTCAAGGTCCAGCCCTTCTTCCACCACCTTCATGGGCCGGACAGCGAGGTGCAAGCCCTGAGCACCCCCGAGGCAGGTGAGAGTGGATGAATGGGGTGGTGGAACCCATAGGGACACCCTGGGGGTGACACCACACGTGCGACACCCCGCAGCACCCAGTGCCCCACCGCAAGGTGTCACTGTGACTGGTAATGGCACCAGCGTCCGCATCTCGTGGCAGCCACCACCGCTGGCAGAGCAGAATGGGGTCATCAGGGACTACAGGGTAAGGGGTTGTGGTGGGGGGGTGAGATGGGATGTGGGATGTGATTGTGGGGTGAGATGTGAGGGGTGGTGAGATGCAACACGTCCCCTCTATCCCCTCCTGGCACCGCCTCACAACATCCCCATGGCTCCTCCCGACCTTCTGCCCCCAGATCTGGTGCTTGGCCAACGAGAGCCGCTTCCACATCAATCAGACTGTAGAGGGTTCGGTGCTGGTGGCCATGCTGCAGGGCCTGGTCCCTGGTGTCCTGTACCACGCTGAGGTCGCTGCCGCCACGAGCGCCGGGGTGGGCGCCCGCAGTGTCCCCATCCCCATCCGCGTCGGTGAGTTCCTTGTTACACCCATGGGCTCTGGGTGTCCGCTATCCCTCCTCAGCACTCCCACTGCTTTGTCCTGTCTTTCTGCAGCTCTCCCGGTGCAGCGGGACATGGGAATGGTGGGGGGGAGCAGCGTGGCCGGGCGCTTGGCTGCAGTGGCCCGGCAACCGGTGTTCATCGCCAGCGTTGGTGGCACGTGTTGGCTCATCCTGGCTGCCATCGCCGCGTGGCTCTACAGCCGTCGCCGGAGGAAGAAGGAGCTCAGCCACTTCACAGGTACAATGGGGTGTCACCCTTGGGACCCCCCACCCACCACTTGCCACCCCAACAGCATCATCCGCCTCTTTCCTTGCAGCATCCTTTGCCTATGCACCCAATGGGAAGCCCATGGGAACTCGACGTGGTCCCCAGCCATCCTCATCCCAACCTCTTCCTGCAGCAGCCTTCCCGGCTCCAGTGCACAGGTAACATCCCTGGTATTCCCCTCCTGTTCCCGGGATTCCCAGTGCATCCCTTCATCTCATCTCCTCACAGGGCAGCCACAGGTGGTGGTTACCCATGGCTGGCAGATACATGGACTGGTGGTGGCAGCAGTTGCTTGAGGACCAATGAGAGATACTACAACGGTGAGAGGGTGGCTTGGTTGGGAAGGTAATGGTTAACCAAGATCACAAAATCATGGAGTGGTTTGGGTTGGAAGGGACCATCTAGTTGGAAAGATCATCCAGAAAGGACCAAGGTTGGAAAGATCACTTATTTCCTACTCCCTGCCAAGGGCAGGGATGCTGATGGTGCTGACTGTCCTCCACAGATGCTGGTATCACCCGTTACATCACCCAGATGGAGCAATTTGGGATTGGGCCCATCGAGGGGCCAGTCTACAGCACCATTGAGGCTGGTGATGAGGAGCTCCACACCTTCCCTCGTCCCTTCTCCCACCATGGGGCCTCCTACCCCCAATTGATGGATGTCCCAGCCCCACAGGCGCCCCGCAGTAGGGTGGTGGGATGGGTAGGGGGACATATGGGTGCTGGTGGTGCTGCCCCCTCCCTACAGCCCCCCCCAGCATCCTTCCTCACCACAGGGACCAAAGGGAAGAAGCTGGGGCAAGCGGTGAAGCCACCCGCCATAAGCTGGACTGAGCTGCTCCCACCACCCCCCTCAGCCAGCGAGCTCAGCCGCTGTGCCCAGGAGGAGGAGGATGAGGATGAAGAAGCATCTGGAAGGTCAGTGTGGGGACCTAGATGGGGACAGGACATGTTGGCTCCTGCACCCACCGTATGTGCCCACTCCACAGATTGGGGGTGGAGGGGTGGTATGGTGCTGAGGATGTCACCTGTGCCACTGCTGCATCCTCACCCACCGCATCCTCTGGCTGCCGGTCCACTGCCACCCTGACACCGTCACCCCGGGCCACTGAGGACATTCCCCGCCTCCGAGACATCGACAGCCCCCGGTAGGAGATGGCCTCACCTAGTCCAGGTCTTCCATCAGGGTCTGGATGCCCCACCACGCTCTGGGTGTCCCATCACAGTCCAAACATGTTGTCACCATTTAGCCCTGCCTTGCTACCATGGGCTGACCATGTCGCTGAGGTCCAGATGTCCTGTCATAATCCAGCCACATTGTCACTATCTGGCTCTGCATGCCCCAGGTGTCCACATGTTCCATTAGGGTCTGAATATCCCAACACAATCCAGACGTCCCTTCGTGATCCATCCACGTTGTCACCATCCATCCCTGCCATCCGTGCCGTTGTGAGCCAGCCCTACCATTGCAACCCTTGTTGTGAAGCTGCGACCCAGCTGTGGCTCTGCCATCCAGCTGTGATGTTTCAGGCCCATCCATGCCATTGCCATCCAATTTTCCCACCACCACAGGGGCTCCTTGGCCCCGGCACAGCACAGCACCAGGTTGGTTGCACCAGCACCATGGTGGCCAACAAGCTCCTCCTGTTGGCTTCACCCCACACCCTCTTTGCCAGGAAACCCCGCCATGGCACCGGCACCCCACCACCAGCACCCAGCCCCCCGCTGAGTCCAGACATGGGTGACGTTCCCCTACCCCGTGCCCGCTGCCCACCCAGCACTGGTGAGCCCTTAGACAGGCATGATGGGTGGGTTTGGACACCAGCTGTGGTGGGGCTGAACCCGTTTCACCCCCAGGGAGAACCTGTGGGGATACCCCAAGACGTCACCTGAAGCCCAAATGTAGCCGCTACCGCCGGGAAAAGCCACAGGGAGGTGAGAGGAAGGGGAACACTGGGATGCTCCAAGGGGAAAAGTGGGGGATCAGCTGACTCCTTGCTCTCTGCCACAGACCTGCCGCCACCACCGGTGCCACCACCGGGTGAGACACCCAGACCTTCAGGGGAGCGGGAGCTGAGCGGGGCTGAGCGCAAGGTCACCCATCATGGTAAGCCACAGCCACCAGCCATGTCCCCAGAAGGTTATGTGGTGCCACCACCCAACCCCAACCTTTTCCCTTCCCTTACAGAAGAGGTTGTCCCCTACAGCAAACCCTCCTGCTCCACCACAGGCAGCGTCTCATCCCGTGGCTCCACCAGCTCCCGTGGCCATGGCTCAGGGCACAGCCGGACGCCGGGGGACCGAGGGGAAGGGACCGGCCACCGCCGCCGGCCAGGTCCCCCTTTTCCCATCCCAGCACAGGAGAAGAGATGAATTGGGGACACAGGGATAGGGACATCAGGGGGTGGGGGGATGGTCTTTAATTTGGGTGGCACCATGTAAATAGAGTTGCACAGAGCCAGCGGCTGGTGGGGGGCAGTGTAAGGTGGGGACGAGGACACTTGGGTGGGACAAGGACAGGATGGACAAGGATGCTAGGGAGGGATGACAAGGATCTTCAGGGAGGGATGAGGAACTTGGAAACAGAGGCAGTTAGGAAGGATGAGGATGCATGGGAAGGATGAGGATGCATGGGAAGGATAACGATGCATGGGAAGGATGAGGCAGCTTGAGGAATTATGAGGATGCCTGGGGAGGCCAAGGGCATCAATAGGGATGAGGACCCATGGAAGGGATGAAGATGCTGGGGAGGAATTAAAAAGGTGCTCATGGAGGGATGAGGACCCTGAGGAGAGACAAGGATGGCTGGAGGAATAAGGATGGTGGGATGGGAAGAGGAGAGCTGGAGGGATGAGCATACTTGGCAGTACAAGGACACTGCAGAGGAAGGAGGGTGCTTGGGAGTGACTAAGAAGGATGGGGACAAAGATGCTTGTGGGGATGAGGATACTGGGGAAGGACAAAGGTGCCCAGGGCTTGAGGATCTCTGGAGAAAAGAGGACACTTGGGAAAGACAAGGTTGCTTGGGAGGGACAAAGACATGAGGGAGAGATGAGGAGGATGGTCACAGGGGGACAAGGACGGTGGGGAGAATGAGAAGACTTCTGGGGAGGGTAAGGATGGTTGGAAAAGGATGAGGGTGCTCTAGAGGGATAAGAAGCATGGCAATGAGGATACTTGAAAGGCATTCAAGGTCATTCCAGAAGAACAAGGTGGCTTGGGAGGGATGAGGACACTTGGGTGTGCCAAGGATGATTGAGGTGGGACAAGGATGAGAGGAAGAATGAGGAGAGTCAGGAGGAATGAGAACAGCCAGTGTGGATAAGGATGGCTGAGGGGACAGTGACCCTGGAGAAGGACAAGGACACTTGGGATGGACAAGGGTGTTTGGGGGAATGAGGATGTTGAGGATGGAGGAGAACACTGGGGAGGGATGTGGACACTTAAAGGGGATGAGGACACTTAGGAAGGATGAGGATGCTGGGGAGGGATGAGGATGCTGGAGAGGGATGGGGACACTGGGGAAGGACAAGGATGCTGGAGAAGGAGGATCACCCCCCACCTTAGTGCCACCCCCCTCTGTGAGTGGCTTTTGCTGCAAAGAGCCCCTTTTTGGGGCACCACTTAATAAAGCTGGATTTTGGCCGAGCCGAGGCGACTCCTGCACCCTGGGGACCTCCACGCTCCTGTCCCTTCTGTCCCCATCTCACTGCCCACCCTGGACCAGGGGCTGCCACTGCCTGACCCATGGCCACCTGCAAAGCAAAAGGGGACATCGTCCAGCACCCTGCAATGGGTGACAGCAGCACCACCCCTGGTGCCCATCATCAAGAGTCGGGGCAGCACTCACCGCACTGTGGGGTGCCCTCAGCTGCCTCCATTCCAATTCTCCGTGGGATACCCAGCACTGTCCCCCAGTCCCAGGGCGGGATGGGGACCCCAGGTGTGAAGATCCTCTCCAAGGGTGATGGTGGCGGTGAGGGACCTGCTATGGAGATGGTGGCATCACCATTGTGTCATGATGGGGCCACCTTCCTGAAGGGGTGAAAATGCTGGGGGACAGAGTGGGGGTCTGGGGACCCTTCCTCACCTCTGTAGGTCCCATCGATATCCTCAAGGCCAAAGCAGAGGCCATCAACGGCCACAGCCAGGGCTCGGGCAAAGCTGGCATCCAGGAGGAAGGAGCCATCGCAGGAGCTCACCATGCTGCAGCGGGCACTGGTGAAGTTGTCCTCTGAGACAGACCCCCACCCGTTCATCAGTGACCCTACCGGGGAGCCCCTTGCCACTGGTTGGTCTTCATCCTCCTCCTCATCCTCCTCCTCGCCCAGCTCAGAGGCTGGTGGCCCACAGATGTAGCCGTAGGTGTGCAATGGAGAGATGGACAACAGTGTGGTGGGCGCTGCAGGGCTGCAGGGGACGCAGTGAGGACCATGGATCTGCTACCATGGTGGTGCCCCAAGGTCATTTCCATGGATGGGGACATGTCCAGGACCACTGGTCAGCAGTGGGGTGCTGTGCACTTGCTGAAGCCCTTTATAGGGGACATAGGATCCCAGGGGACAGGGGGCATCCCAGGGGATGGGAGGTACCTGGGGCACTTTGTGTCCTGGTCCATCTCCAGATCCTTGGTCACCCTCTGCTGTGTGAAGAGCCTGTTGCTGTGTGCTGGTGAGAGGTGACTGGTGACTGGAGACATGTCCCTTGGGTGCTTGGTGGCTGGGGATGTGTCCTTGGGGTACCTGGTGGCCAGAAACACATCTCTTGAGTGCATGGTCACCAGTGAGGGGTCCTTGGGGAGGGTGAAGAAGTGTTCTTGGGGTACCTGGTGCCCAAGAACATGTCCCTCTGGTGACCAGGGACTGGAGACCTCTCCTCAGGGTACCTGGTGGCTGGCGATGTGTCCCTTGGGTTCCTTGTGGCTGGAGATGTGTCCTTGGGATGCTTCATGGCTGGTGACATGTTCTTTGGGTATCTACTGGCCAGAAATGTGTCCCTTGGATGCCTGGTCACCAGTGATGGTTCCCTGGGGTGCCTGATGGCTGGGGACATGACCTTGGGTTACCTGGTGGCAGGAGATGTGTCCCTTGTGTTCCCGGAGGCTGGGGTTGTGTCCTTAGGATGCCTCACTGCTGGTGACATGTCCTTGGGATGCTTCACTGCTGTTGACGTGTCCTCAGGGTACCTGGGTGTCAGGAACATGTGTCTTGTGTTCCTGCTCACCAGAAAGGGGTGTCTCTGGGTGCCTGGTGGCAAGAGGCATGTCCCTGGGGTACCTGGTGGCCAGGAACTTGTCTCTGTGGTGCCCAGTGGCTGTGGGCTTCTCCTTAGGGAGCACTGTGGCTGGGGATGTGTCCCTTGGGTGCCCAGTGGCTGGTGACATGTCCTCAGGGTGTCTGGAGATTGATGGTGGGTCCTTGGGGTGCCTGGTGGCTGGTGACACATCCCTGGGGCTTCCAGTGACCAGGGACACATCCCTGGGGCACAGGGTGACTGAGGACGTGTCCCTGGGGTACGCGCTCACTGGGGACCTGCAGGTACAAAGGACATGGCGGCTTTTGCAGCAGGGGTGCATGTAGTGCCCCAAGGTGGGGACAGCAGCACTCACCGTGTCACTGGTGGGTGACAGCCGTGGGGTGGTGGCACTGGGGACCTCATGCCACCAGAGGCCAGGGAGGTGCTGCCCCGATGTGGTTTTGGGGTGCTGAAGAGCGGGAGCTGCTGCTGGTCCGCTCCAGCCACCACTGCACCAGTGTCACCACCGTGTCTCCTTCGCTGAGGCCATTCCAGCTTCAGATCAGGCCCCCACTCGTCTCTGCTTCCATGTATGGGGCCATGCCCGGGGCCACCGGTGAGCAGTGGGGTGCTGTGCACTTGCTGCAGCTCTTCATGGGGCACACGGGAACACACAGAGCCATGAGCCACCTCCCACTGTCCCTCGATCCCCCCGTGTCCCCCAGCACCCACCTCTCTTGCGGAGCCTCTCCGAGGGCGCTGGGTTTGGGGTGCTGGGTGATGTACGCACCCCGGGGTGTCCCCCTCTGCAGCACCCAATGTCTCCAAGGGGCGGAGGGTGCCCCCCACAGGCACTGCTGTGATTGAAGGGTGTGGGGGGGCCGAGGCTCGACGGCTCCAAGGACAGGGCTGGGAAATGAAATAGGCCAGGGCACCCATGGGTGCTGAGTCAGAAGTCCCCTGGCCCCTTCCTCCTTGGCTCTGTCTGTCCCCAGGGCCCTGTTGCATGCAGAAGGGCAACTGGGAGCACCCAGGGGGGATGTTGGGCTCCCTGTGAGGGCCAGGCACTGGATGGGGGGCGTCCCATTGCTCTGGGTGGGGATCCCATGGAATTGGGTGAAGGTCCCAGGTGGGCTCCCATGGCATCATAGGGAGGTCACACTGGAGTGAGTGGGGGTCCAATGGCACCAAGTTGGGGTCCCTGCACCCATGTGGGTTACTGGAGGGGCCCCTGCACCCATGGGGCTCACTGGAGGGGTCCCTGCCGTCGCTGCCCAGGAGGCTGCTGCTGCTGCTGCGGTTCTGTGGGGCACAGACAGGTTTCCATGGACCACCAAGGCATGGGGTGTCCGCAGCCACCAGCCTGCAGAGAGAGGGGTGTCACAGGATGTCGTGTCCCCCCCATGGAGCCCATGTCCCTCACCCTGCGGTGGGTCACCTGCGGCGCATGGCAGCATCCTGGCTGGCGCGGCGCTGGCACAGGAGCAGGAGGAGGACGAGCAAAGCCAACCAGAGCAGCGAGCCGGTGGCAGCGATGACAATGGGCTGCCGCAGCACCCGGGCCAGCCCAGTGCTCCCTGCTGCCACCCCTGCAATGTGCCAACAATGTCACCACTGTGCTGCCACCTTCATCCCCACCTTCAACCCATCGTGGTCTCCATCTTGACCCTATCTTAGTCCCCACCTAACCCCATCATGGTCCCCGTCTCCTACCCATGGCACTGCAGGTGGCGTTGCTGGGGATCCCCAGCCCTGCACCATTGAAAGCTGCCACCCGGACACATAGCTGGGCCCCAGGGCTTGGCATGAGGGTTTCCAGGCGGTGGGTGCCTCCATCCACAGTCCTGTTGGTGGGGCGCTGCCAGCCCTCGGCCATCAACCACACCTGCAGGCACCAAGAGGATGAGCCCCCTTAGGTGAAGCTCCTTGATGGACCCTCTTGGATTGATATCCCTGGGATGGACCCCCTTGAATTGGTCCCCTTAGATGAATCCCCTTGTTGGACCCCATGAATGGATCCCTGTTGGATGGACCCCTTTGCATGAGCTCCTTTGGATGAATGCTGCTAGGATGGATGTGCTGGGATAGACCTTCGTCTTGGTTGGCCCCTTTGGATGAACCCCCTTGTCAAGATTCCTCTTGGATGAATCTCTTGCCTGGATCGGATCCCCCTTTGACAGCCACTCCTTGGATGATCACGGTTGGAAAGACCTTAGATAAGCTCCCTTCTTGGATGGATCCCCCTTAGACAGACCCCTTGGATGGACCCTCATTGGCCAGAAGCACCCCAGCCCCATCACTCCAAACCTTGTAGCCGCGGATGATGCCATTGTGGGCCTCAGGAGGAGGCGGCTCCCAGCTCACAACCACAGTGCCATTGCCCTCCTCAGTTTGGCCCACGGTGATGTGTCGGGGCGCTGTGCTTGGCACTGCAAGACAGGGGTGCTGAGACCAACCAATCCCACCCTCCTCCACCCAGCACCCCTGGGGACACCCAGCACACCTTCCTCAGGTATCCAGAGGTATCTGCTGTTGCTGTCCAAGCCCTGGGTTCCTCCAGTGTAGGGTCGGACCTTGAACTCATACTTGTAGCCCCTGCGGAGCGCAGGGATGACAGTGCTGAGCTCCTTACCTGCATCATGTTGGACCCAGGAGGTGGTGGCCGGGACCAGGCAGCGGTACAGCACCACGTAGCCCACCAGCACCGGTGTCCTCATCAGCATCTGCAGGGGTTGGATGGGTTATGAGCCACGGTGGCACATTGCTGCGTCCCATCCCAGTCACCCCCAGGGGACACGCACCCGCCAGCGGAGCCGCACGGCCACGGTGGGCAGCACAGTGCCATTGTCCAAATGCAGCCGCATGGCCAGCAGGTCCCGAGGAGCGGCATCACGCCGGCCAGCTGACAGCCGCTCTGCGGGCAGAGGGAGGTCACGGCAGCGCCCGGCAGGAGCAAGGTCCCCCAGGAACGCAGCTCAGATACCCATCCTGGGGAGCCTGGTGGCTCCCTGGATGGACCTACTCAAACGGACACCATGGAAGGACACCTCTTGGATGGACACCACTTGCATGGACCCCCTTGATGGACCCCATGATATACACCTATTGATGTGTCCCTCTTAGATGGACCCTTTGGATGGATATGTCTTCTTCAATCGCCCTGTAAATTCCCTTCAACCTGCCACCTTGGACAGGCCCCCTCTAAATAGATCCTCCTGGAGAAACCTACTTGGATGGATCCCCTTTAGATGAGCTTTCTTGAATGGATACCCTTGCATGGACCCCTAGGTGTCCCTGGTTCCCCATGACGGAGGAAGCCATGGAGGTGCCACCACTGACCCTCCACACGGAGCAGCGCGGTGGCCGCGGCGGTGCCCAGCTGGCTCTGCGCTGTACACACGTAGGTTCCGGCATCGGCAAGCGTCACGGCGTAGAGGCGCAAGGTATGCTCCTGGTCCACCTCGTGCCTGTGGGTCACCAGCCTTCCGTCAGCCCCATCCTCACCCCAAGGATGTGACACCTCCACCCTGCCACCACCTACCTGCCCCAGGGCAGGTCCCCACGCTCCTTGTGCCACTGCACCCGTGGCATTGGGTCACCTTGTGCGCTGCAGTTCAGCTCCACAGTGCTGCCGGCCACCGCCACGGTGTCACTCGGGTGCCGCACGATGGTCGGCTTCTCTGTGATGAGGACACAGAGGATGTGGCCCCAGAGCTGGCTGTGATGCCGCCACCACCCCCACGGGCAATCCTTGGCTTACCCAGGACAGAGACACGGGCGCCGCGGCTCTCCCTCCTGCCTGCTGCGTTGGCCGCCATGCAGACGTAGAGCCCAGAGTCACTCCGTTGCGCTGGTGCCACCCGCAGCTTCCCGTTGGTGACCACGTACCTGTCACCCGCTGAGTCCAAGGCCACCCCATCCTTCTTCCAGGTGATGTGGGGCTCGGGGTTTCCCGAGGGGGGGACACAATCCAGCTCCAACACTTGTCCCACCGTGGCCACCAAATCACTTGGCTGCAGGCGGAAATTGTCCCGCAGCACTGGGACAAAGGGGACACCGTGGGTGAGGGAGGGGGGATGAAGGCAGGAGGTTTTGGGGTGCCCCCCCCATAGGGTGTCCTTACCAGCTGCAGTTTGGGGTGCCATGGCCGTGCCAGGGGTGTGGCAGCCTGTGGTGTGACAAGGAAGAGATGGTGGGGATGGCAGTGGATCTCAGCCCTGGTATCAGAAGGTGGGGGGTGCCCCACACTCACCTCCCCGCTGCAGTGCGCTGAGGCAGAGCCCCAAGCCCAGGGCCAGCACCCAGCTGCCCGCCATGCTGGCCCTGGGCTGCATTCCTGAATTCCCGGTTCTCCCCCCTCCAGCACAGGGGCAGGATCCGGCTCCGGATGGGGGGGACAATAGCCGGACGCAGAGGCCGGGAAGTGCTGGGGGAGGTTGGACATAAACACCTCTGCCAATCCATGGCGGTGGGAGGAAGAAGAATGAAGAAGAAAGGAGCTCTCAGTAGGGACCAGAATGAACGGTCACAAGCTTAGCTTTGGGTGTGTTGAGCTCTTCCACTCTCAGCTGTCACTCAGCTCTGATGCTCACTCCAGGGTGCACCCTGTCCCACAGACACCCCAGGGTGCCACCATGGGCCAGGTACTACATTTAGTTTATTGGTTAGTAGCACCACAAGCACCCCAGGGTGCTCCAGTACCCACCCGGGCGTGCCGGGGCCGGCTGCTCTGTGATTTCCATCCTAAACCTATATCCCGGGAGCACCTAGGAGGGGGAGACGCGATGGGAGAGGAGGGACCCCCCATTTAGGCCGCCTGTGCATGCGTGCTTGGGTGAGCTTCATGTCATTGTGCCCCTGCTGCGTGCACGGGCTGTGTGCTGCAACGTGTTCACATGTGCTCCTGCACACACCTGGTACACGTGCGCTCCCGCGGCGCTGTGAGTGCATGCTCCTTGTGTGCTTGTGTGTGCTCATTACACGCTTCATGCAAGCTCTTTCACACGCTCTCTGTGTGCCCCCCATGTGATGCTGCACGTGTGCTCTCCTCATGTACTCCATGTGTGTCTCCTTCATGTGTGTTTTCTTGTCACACTCCCGCCATGCTGTGTGCACCCTCTGTGAGCATGGCATGTACTCTGTCCCCACATACTCTCTGCATGTGCTCTGTGCTCTCTCATCCTCTCTGCAAGCTCCATGCACACTCCACACATGCTTTCTCCATGTTCTCCATGTGCATACGCTCCACATGGTCCATGCAGTCTTGGCTGCAAGCTCTGTACATGCTCTCTCTGTGTGCTCCTCATGCTCTCTCTTGCACGCTTTGTGCATGCTTACTGCATACATGCTCTCTCTGCACACCCTGGGCAAGGTCTGTCCCCATGCCCTGTGCATGTTCTTACATGCTTATTGCATGTTTTGTCTACGCACTCCATGCACGCGCTCTCCACACACCTTGTACATGCTTGGTCACAGCATCACTGCACACACTGTGCACACTCTCCTGCTGTGCAAATGCCCTCTTGCATGCTCCATACACATGCTGTTTGCTTTGTGCACGCTTTCTTCATGCCCCCTGAATAATACCTCTGCACCCTCTGTGCACACTCTGCGTGTTCCATCCATGTCCTCTTGCACGCTCCGTGCATGCTCTCTCTGCACACTGTGTGCAGGGTCTCTGTGCATGCTCCATGTATGTTCTTGTGCAAGCTCCATACATGCCCCCTTGCATGTTCCATGCATGCTCTCTCTGCACACTCCATGCATGCACTTGCACATGCTCCATACATGTTCTCTCTGCACACCCTGTACATGCCCTTGGTCGTGGTCCATGCAAGTTACCTCTGCACGCCCCACGTGCCCTTTCGGTGCACTGTGTGCACACCGCGCTCCGTGTGTGCTCCATACATGCCCTCTTGCATGTTCTCTCCGTGCACAGCACACGCGCCCCCTCCCGCACGCTCCCCACGCGCTCATCCCGGCGGGAAAGCCATGAAAGCGGCGCCCCAGGAAGAGAGGGGACGGAAGAGGGGAGCTCCGGGTGGGATCAATAGCAAATTAGTGACTTTACGCCGAGCCGGCCGGTGCCCGGCGTCCCCGCCCGCCCGGTGCCATCGCAGGCACACACGTGTCCCCCGTGCTCAGGCACTGATCTCCACGGCGTTGGCCTCCTCCTGCTCGCGGATGACATGGACCCCGGCGGTGCGTAGGAGCCGCGGGGCGCCGCGGGTCCGCGTGGGCGACCCCGGCGGGGAGCGGTGCGGACGCGTCGAGGCGGGCGAGCGCGCCGGGGAGCGATGGTAGCGCCGCGTCG